>CAAKMY010039103.1:0-13005 GCA_901111285.1 Corrigiola litoralis
TAGGTGTGACCGAGAGGGATCACTTGATTACCGCCGTCTCTCGACATTAACGTCAAACCCTAGCAGGCCAATCGTTATCGATAAACATTAATCAACTGACTAACGATAAAATCAATCCCGGGTTTATTCTTAATGAGATTTATTATCGTAATCGCACTTGTCGGAGGACACTTACTCCAACAGTAAAATGTGAAACAAACCTCTCGTGATACAGGTTTTGTATCGTTGGTACAGGTTGTAGGTTCAGCGGTACGAATTTAGTACTTGCGGTACACGAAAATAGAAGATTTTAGGCTTTAAAACCTCGGCGGTACAAGCACAGTACCGGCAGTACAGAAGTTGTACCGGCGGTACGGATGTTGTGCTCGGCGGTACGGATGTTGTGCCTCCGAGGGATTTTGGAATTCTTCCATATTTTCGGTTTTCGTTGGATTTTTACCAAATCGTGTCAGGGTTTCACCACTATAAAAGGGGACCCTGACACCCTTCAGAAAATAAGTCTTGACACAATTCTTGAAGGCTTCAGTTTTCTAGAATCTTTTCCTCTAAAAAGTTTTTCTCTCTAAGTTCTTTAAAGGTTTTTTGTAAGTTGGTTGGTTTTGTGCGAGGAGGGCAAGTTTAGTACGAGTGTTGTTCGTCATCGCGATTGTGCTAAGCATAAAGTTGCTACCTGAGGGTCGAAACTCTGTCGGAATCTACTCTCGTATTAAAGTATGTGTTTTAATTATTGTTAATATGTAGAAATCATGTTCGGGTTTAATTATTGTTTGTATTAATGTTGTTAATATGTTTAATTAATTATACGTGATGCATAAATCATGTTTAGGTTTGTTATTATAGTTAAATAATTGGATCTTGTTATTATTAGTTTGATTTAATATTTCTCGTACGATGCATGTAAAAGGTTATTATGTTTAAATAAGTGGTCACTAGATTTAATGTAATTATGTGTCATGGTCATTAAAGTAAGAATCACGTAAATAACGTAGTGTGTAATTTTGTTGTATTTATGCATGCTTGATTTGTATGATATTCATTAGAACTAAACTTAATTTAAACTAATAGCTATAAATAAGGTGAATGCTCCCGAACTCTCTCTGTGGATCAGTGCCTAGTTAAATGGAGTCATTAATATAACATCTTAACTCGTTTATAGTTTTGGTGGTATATTTGTTTTGTCAAAGAAAATAAATTTGAAAATAAAACCTTTGGAGGTAGAACTCGTGTCCTCGTCCCTCAGTTTGTCCCTCGGTTTATGTAAAGGTCACGAGTTGTACGTTCGATTGTATTTTCCTTATTTTTATAATATAAGGTGGCGACTCTAAAATTCGAAAGTAATTGCTCAGTGTATTGAAGGATCTAAAAAATCCAAAAATCCGGGGTCCTTATACTAAGCTAAAGCCTATTTGTTGGACATGGCTAGGTAGTTCATTTTACAAATTATATAAAGAAAATCCTAGTAGTATCAATTTCAAGTGATTTGTAGACCCACAATTTCTGATCATTACGTTAGACATTACATCTTACAAGTATATTTCCTTTTATATCTTTGATGTGATTATTTAAATCCTCATTAAAATATTAAAAATAAATTAATAAAATGAAGGCTTTTTAGGGCAATGTTTTTTTTTTTGAAAGAAAATTAGGGATTATATTGATCAAATGATATTACAATGACCCTAATACTTCCAAAACTAAGGAAGAGTAACCAAAGGACTATAAGAGACTCTCTACAAAGCTCTCATCTAGGCAATCATTCATATAGAAATAAAGCCTTACACAAGTGAAATACTTAATTTTATGAACTATAATAGAAATTTCTCTAGCACGCTCCTGAAAAATCCTAATGTTCCACTCTGTCCAGATTCCATACATTGTAGCTGCCAGTGCACATCTGTACAATCGAGACTTCCAACTCTTCCCTTTTGGCAAAATTTAGCATCCACTTCATCTCCTGCTGCAAATTGCGACCCCTCTTACTGTAATTCATCCATAACAGGATTTGTTGCCAAATCTGCTTAGAAACTGATGGCTCCTAGTCTCAATTGCACTACAACATAGGATACACCTGCTAACTATGTACACCCCCCTAGTGATCAGATTATCAACAGTAGGAAGAGCATTTTGAACTGCTAGCCGGAGTATAAATGAATGCTTAGGAGTCATCATTTTGTCCCAAACATATTTATGCCAAGGCTTAGCAATTCTCTTCTCCCTGAAAAAAATCATAAGCAGCTTTAGTATCAAATTTGCCCGAGGAGTTCCATCTAGCTAATAGATCTATAGCTTGACTAATACTCTCAGCCTGCAGCACAAACTCATCTCAGATCTTCATGATGTTCCTCCGAATTTTCGCAGAGTGAGTTTTAAAATATACAGACCATACAGACTCCCTTTTCAAGTGATATTTCTGAACCCATTCACACCAAATACTAGGCCTTCCTAAATGCAGCTTGTTCAACCACTTCAGCATTAGAACTTTGTTCTAACTCAGAAGTTCTTTTATGCCTAGCCCACCCTCAGTTTTTGGAGTACAAATAGCTTGCCAACTTTTGAAAACTATTCTCCTGTGTCCCTCATCACACCCCCAAAGAAAACCTCTGCACAGC
Source organism: Corrigiola litoralis (assembly GCA_901111285.1). NCBI lineage: Eukaryota > Viridiplantae > Streptophyta > Magnoliopsida > Caryophyllales > Caryophyllaceae > Corrigiola > Corrigiola litoralis. Next base: position 2,610 of record CAAKMY010039103.1, read on the forward strand.
TTGTTAATCTTCTTAACTATACCAATTGGGAGAAGAAGCCTTGAACACCAGAAGCTATTAATCCCAAAAAGTATTGAGTCAATTAATTAGCTGCATTCTGCCAGCATAAGACATGAAGTGATTAGACCAATGATTTAATTTGCTCTTAATTTTTAAGAGCAAAATTTGGTACATATTTGTATATAATCTTGATGTATTTAGAGGTAGGCCAAGATATCGAAAAGGGAATGAACCCTCCACAAACCTGTGCTCCGTAAAATCAAATTCTTAACTCCCACATGAACACCACCAAAATAAGCATTAGTTTTAAGTGATTAGCCATCAATCCAGAGAAACTATCAAACTGATCAAGGCACTTAGCAACAAAATTAACAGCTGACACATCTCCCCTACTAAAAATAAGTACTAAAAATAAGTAGATCATTTGCAAAAACTAGGTGATTTAGCTTAAGTCTTGCACATTTAGGATGAATTTTTATGGCAATGTTGCTAATTTAGTAACCATAGTTTTACATAATGTAGACATCATAGTATCAAAATTTATTTCTTTTTGTATTTTTTTGGTCATAGAGACTATTTGACCTCATTTTCCTCACTCAGTTTTCAGAATATGACTATTAATAAATTATAAAAAATTGGCTGCAGTATTCTCAACCATCTCAAACTGATTTCTTCTCAAATTTATGCAATGTGGTTAGCTAGCCGAAAATTATTATTTTGCTTTTGTTGTATGCTTACATGTTTTTCCTTGGTGTTGATTTCGTATGACTTTCAAATAATGTATACATTCTTCTAGCGATTTCTAAATATTTTGTAATGTGGAAAAAGTATGAACGGTGTTTTTCAAATTTTATAACATCATGCTTTGATTGTGTATTTTTCTCTACTTTCAACATCGATTTCTAAAGCAATACAAATATATTACATGACTTACTATGAGGTGTTGTTTAAGGCATAATAATAAATCCTACACTTATAATGTAAAGTGATTGATAACCCATAATTACTACCTGGCGATTAACAAATTAAAGAATGTACTTGGTGGAAACACGAAAAATACCTTGATTCCATCCTTGATTAGATTCAAATTTCTTATAGGTTTTAATAAATTACACTAAGATAGCTTGACTTATTCATAATTCTACCTAGGTCAAACTTGATCAAAACACACGATTTCGATCAATTATTTGGGATTTTGACTTCCAATAGTTTAAGTTACCCCTAACAAATTTTATAGAGAAACTTAGCCTCTAACTATGAAGTAGAATGTCAAAAAAATCGAATCAAGTTTGTTCAAAAAATTGCTTAAAATGATAACTTCCGCCAAGTTATACTTAAGTGTAGAATGTGTATATTTATTACAAATAAAATTTCATGTCACATATCTATCATTTACTTTATCAAAGTTGGTTGGTGTGAGTGGTAAGGACTCTCGTCCCTTAAACAAGTGGTTAATGTTCGAATTATGACTCTTGTGTATAGAGCAACCAAACTTAGAAGGGGCTACCCATTACCTCAGTATCTCTAATGATATTATCCCTACATCGGTGAGAATACTCCTAATACAACAAAAAAAAAAATATATCTATCATTTACCTTTTTGGCAAAAATTTTAGAGAAGACGCCTCTATAATAGGATAGGTTGAGCTTATAAGATTTGAATTAAACTTTAAAAAATATAGAATAAAAACTCGTCAAATTTTAAAACTTTACCTTTATTTGGTAGAAGTATCTTTTCTAACTATTTTATATTTAGAAATTATAACTTAGAAGTATCTTCACAAAAGATGAATTTGAGGTCCCAAGTTCAAGCCCCACTAGAGGCTCTTGGGAGAAGGTTTTCCCCCTCCTCCTAAGGCTCCGGCCCATGTATACCGGGTCAACCCGAGATGGGTTTGGCCCGGTAATGGTCCTCCTTACCTACCTAAAAAAAAAAAAAGAAAGAGATGAACTTAGACAATTCCAACCAACACAAAATAAATCTTCTTTATAAGGATCAAGGTTTGCCCAATGGTTGGGAATTCAACTTGCTTGGGGGTTGTCCCAAGTTCGAATCCTTATATCCCCCTCCCCCGCAACATTAGTTAACCCGCAACATTAGTTGCTCCAATGTACCAAAAAAACAAAATAAATCTTCTTTGCATTCCTGTGAAAGTGACGATGCATGATATCGAAAAATCACAGGTACAAATTTTTGTTTTATATATGTAGTACCTACAATTATCTTTATCGAGGACTTCTCAACCGAACAAGGTTGAAGATATAAAAACAGGAGGCAAGTACCCCGGCCAATCCTCGTGCGCCTTCACCGGCCTGCCCACGGGAATGGCTGTTAGCTTCTGACATTTTGCGACTCATTCTGTATGTATTTTCCTGATACTACGGATGTATTCATTGCATTAACAAATACCGGATACTCTATGTATGGTCCAAAAATACTCCAAATCCCTAGAGAAAAAATACTCCATACATAAAAAGTTTAAACTAAGGACATGTACCTTAAATTTGCTATATCAAGGTTCAACCCTGTGACGTGGGAGGAAAATGATTGATAGTAGTATCTTTGTGTCTTTTTCCTTGATGTCTCGGTACATTGAACTTCTTACTTCTCGATCTAAATCAATCAAGTGAAGTATGAGCCTCGAGAAAACTCTTTAAAAAATGTTACGGAGTATTCTGTAATTATGCCACTTCTAAAAACAAAAACAAAAATCTCACTTAGCATTATACTGTAGAACCTCTCACTTGAATCTTTAAGTTTAATATAATCTAATTATAACAATAAGTACATTGGTCTATGCCAAACAAAAATAGAAGGAAAACTTTTTCGTCAACAGAAAAAGCAACGATATTGAATTTCACTTATTTTCTCTTATTTTCATAATGTGTCAATAAGTATCTTATCGATTTTGGCAATGTGCAAATTAATGAAGTTTTTATTTTCTTTTGGCTGAAAAATGTAAAGATGAAAAGAGCGGCCTACTTATTCAAGGTGAGCGCTTACTACAAAATATAATTTACGAAGTTTACAATTGAAATTAGATCAAGTATCAATAAAGCTAAAATATAATACGATAATGGAAAGGTGGACAAAACTATTTGAATCGATTTTCATTGGCGTACAAATGGATGCATTATATAAACAAATAGTCTTGGCATAGCCATATTTTTGTACTCCCGGCAGTCGTATCGAATTATTGGGTGCGACACTTATTTTAGACAGTTTGTATTTATTCTCAAATATAAAAGTGTTTATTCGAGACATTTATTCCATACTATTTTTTCTTATTCCAAATTTGTGTATTTTTCGTTATTCTTAGACATTGTATGCTTACTCTAAGACAAAAAAAAAGTTCATTCAAACATGTTTATTATATATTATTTTTGTTATTTTGAGACACATGTGCTTGTTCTAAACATCGTTAATTTAAGACACATAAATGCTTACTCCAAACACTTTTCGTTATTATGAGACACATTAGTGTTTATTCCATACAATTGTCCACCTAATTTTTATGTCCGGCTGCCGGACACAGATTGTCCTCCTTGGCGTATTGTGAATACTAGTAATATAAGACGGATTTTCCCTCCCACATTTTTTAGTCATTATATTATTATATACTCTCTCAATTTATATCAAATGCTTGACATTTATTTTTTACGCCGACGTTATATTTTGACTGTTGACATCTTAAGATATGAAATTGAAAAAACAAACAATTTTTAATTAATGTTTTTTGTAATTTTTTCAATTATATATTTCGTTTTATTGATGGTCAAAGTACAATTCCGAATAATGTTAAAAACTAAATGTTAATGATTGATAGAAAGAGAGGAAATAGTTGTCATAAACCATAATTTGTTTAATTTGATATATTAAAGTAGTGAAATATGAGGAAATATGAGAATTTGAACTCTAATCAATTCAAATACGACTAAATTTCTAACTTATATATCAAACTTACTCATCCATATAGACTGCAAAAAAAAAATTAAAAAAATAGACGTATGTATTCTTAATCTTCTTCACTTTTCAATATCATGCATATGGATACTTAGTCACCTAGCTAGTGCATTAATGTTATGAAAGAAATTGTTCTTCTCTTAAGGTTCTGATCTAGTGATTGGATGGTTGTTCCACCAACAAGAAGGTCAGGAGTTCGACTTCTAATATTAAAAGAAGAACTCCTTCATTGAAAAGTGATGTTTCACATAATGGAGCCTACTTCATTGCTACAAATTATAATACCATTGGTATCCAAACGGCTTCAAGCTATTAACTATCTTAACTAATTTAGTGTTGTAACTGTAGGTGAAGTGTAGTGTTCGATATTTAGAACGATAGATAGTAATAGTGACAATGTTGAGTTGTTCACTGAAGCTTGTATAATTTATCTTCGTTGTTGAAAAAAAAAAAAAAAACATGCAAGTTGGTTAGGTATTATGTCTTCGCCCCACAAAAATCTGGTTAACCAGCTACCGGCCACGGCCTGCACGCCGCTCAAAGACTTAAATGATGCTCCCTGACTCCCTGAGTGACCCAAAAGGAAATGCGAGAGAAATTCATAAGAAATTTTATGTACCAATATAGGTGGCAGGATAAAATGGACAGATCTAGGGATTAAAAAGATAGGATCACGTGACACACATCACGTGCGGTCTCACCATTTGATTTTGACCGGCTACTTTTGAGAATGTTACCTTTCCAGTCAGCAGGCCCTGAGCGCTGACTCAGCTCTTATCCGCTAATGATTATCCTGCACGTCTACAGCCACTAAACGCTGCCGTCTTATTCTCTTCCTTTGTGTACAATCAAACAGTTTTGTACTAGGACTATATTTGACCTTAATCAAAATTCTACTACTATAAGTATCAAGGTTGGCCCAATAGTTAGGAACTCAACCTATTTGAGGGTTGTCCCAAGTTCGAATCCTTATAAACCCCTCCCCTGCAACATGAGTTACTCCAATGTACCCAAAAAAATAAAAAATTCTACTACTATCGGTTAAAATACTGCAACAAATTGGGTAAAGATGACGAATTTAAGTTAGTGTATGTTCTCCTCAACTTATTTCTATTTATTTTCAGAAAAAATAAGATAATTCAGAAAAATTATGAAAAGTTTAGAGAAAATAAGCAAAATTCTGAAAAATAAGAAAAATAAGTAAAGTTCAGGAAAATAAGTAAAATAAGTAAACTTGATCTTTCAAAACAACAAGAACCATAAAAAAATAAGTAAAAATATATAAAGTTCAGAAAAATAAGTAAAAATAAGTAAACTTCAGAAATAATTAGGAAAAATATTAGATTTACTTATATTATGACATTCTTTTAATAAAAATGAATTAGATAATTTATTGTGTCTAGATAATTAGGAATTCATCTTGAGAAGAGACACTCCTTACTCTTACTTAATTTTTCTTATCTATTCTAATAAAAATGCATAATTTATATGTGGACTTATGAGAGTGTCACATGATAGTTTGTTAAATAAGTACTAATGCTAATGGTGAATGTACATATGAGAGCGAGAGAGTGAAATAAGTACAATACAATGTTTACATTATTTTGGAATATGATCAATGAGAACTTAGTATGTGAATATGAAACGTCGTATGAAATACTTGGTCCACTATTGATGTCAGCTTGGTTTTGTATCATAGTTGCAATAGCAATAATATGTTTTGAAATACTTGGTTTTGGTTCTAGATTTAATTGATGGTTCCACCTAAATTCTTCTTGAATCGAAGTCTTTAAAAATATGATTTGCATATGGGTTTAGGAAAGTCCAATTAAATCGATCCAAGTAACACCTCTAATTAAGAAACACATCTATTAAACTTAGCTTACGCCATAGATGTTGATTATCCCTTATATTCCAGTGAAAAGTCGAGTATAATCATTTTGCCATAAAATTTAGGAAACAATATTATTAATCATATCAACAAATAGTATGCTACTATGATTTCTCCGGGATCTTGACACTTTTTTCTTGAAATATACGATCTATGTATAGTTTGATTTCGTATGATAGGTGAGCTACCACTACCAGTAATATGTTATTGCTCTGGTTAGAATAGTCAATTACACAGCCGTTTTATGAAGCCTTGATCCTTGTTCTTAGCGGCACTGATGCGAATCATTTTTGTTAGCCAATCTATCTACGGCTAGTCTTAGAAGAGACCGCCTACTTTTATATTAAAAGTAGATCAAATCATGCTGGCGCAATAAAGACATATAAATCTACAACTAGTTTAGGCTTATAAGGAGCTTTAAAAAATCTACCTAGTAAATAGTTGGTCTATTTTTATAATAAAAGTATACGATTTCTTCTAATAATTTGTGATCTATTATTATGCAAACCAAGTTGATGTTGGGACGTGCATGAATAAATAATTAAGCAAGCAGGAAATATCTTTCATACCCAAAGTCCCAAGATTCCTATGTTTGTATCTACACTTGAGTCGCACTACCACTCTTTTTCTAATAGAAGCTACGGAGTATATTGCTAGACGAAGTTTGAGTTGTTTGTGATTCTTTCAGAGAATCTTCTTAGCCTAATCAAGGCATATTTTAACCAGTAGATCTTTTTATCAGAAGTCAACTAGTAAGTTTGTGTATGGTTAGATATCATATAGGTTTTCTTATATTTCAACATATACAACTTAATTCGGATTCGAACTGGATGAGAACACTATTTTTTTATAATAATAATAGTCAACTTAATATAGGGAAAAGCGAGCAAAAGCTCATTACATTAAGTGAGCCAAAAATCAATAAATGTTTGTCTTAGACTCCTGGTGGTAAGATTTGTACTTGTTGACCTTGAGGTATCAAGTTCAAACTCCATTATGGGCTCATAAAGAAAAAACTTCATTCATTCCTCCTTCTTTAGCTTTCAAGGGCTTGACTCATGTACATTAGGTTAGGCCAAAATGGTCCGGTCATTTAAGGGATTTAGGCCATGATCTATTTAGCTAAAACTGGAGTACTGTACTAAACTGATCTAGAAGGAATTCGAGGAAATTGGAAGGAACTGGAGATAGCTGGAGCCTGGAGAGAATCGAAGAGAATTGAAAGTAACCGGAAAGGACTAGAAGAAATTGTTGAGGACCGGAAGGAACTGGAATGAGTTGAAAATGATAGAAATTAAATAGAAGGAGTTGAAAGGAAATCGAAAGAACTAGATGGAACTTGAGAGAATTTAAAGGAGGTGAACGTATTGAAATTCATGTGAGGTGAACATGACCTAAGTTATCCACCTATAAAGACTTTAATTGAGTCCAAATTAACTCACACACCCAATACACAAAAGCTAACAACACCTTTTAAGTCAATACTCACATCACGTCACAACCTAAACCTTACAACACCTTCAAACAAAAATATCACCAAAAGAGATGAGAACTCTAGAAGTCATCCTTAAAATACAACACTTGAAGCACTTTAAGGGAAATCAAGAGTTATTATGGAGGGCTACAAAAACGACTATGACAACCAACACCTCATAAATGAAACAACCACAAAACAAGAACCCTTTAACAATTCCAGCCAATGAAAAATCACATAAACATGAGTCGAATACCCACAATTTAAACCAAGAGTATTGACCAAAGGCTCAAGCATGCCAACACGAAGATATTAACAGGAGAACTACATAAGAAAACCCCACTTGAATCAAGCCCACAATATACTACCCAAACTCATGTAAGCTAACTTGACAAAAAAAAATGTCACGAAACACAATAAAGCGACCACAAAGATCAGATCATCAAAAATCGTGCCACATGTCAATTCCACAATTCTTGTACTTATATCTAAGATGAAATCTACTTATTGTGTAAGTGAGTTGAGCATATGCACATATGATCAATGCAGAACACCAGCTCAACTTGTAGAGAGTATGAAAAGCTTTGAATTCCTTAGATATCCGGGCTAAATTTGTAGTTATCTAACTAGTTTCTTGTTGTTGTAATCGGCTGATATGTTTGTATTTAGTTAGCTCGATGCTCCTTGTACCAGACTACCAATTAGCTTCTTTCGGTGTTTTTTTGTTTGATTTTATAAGCCTGTATTTTTTACTCATATTAATACAAATGCCGCGTTGCTTCCTTTCAAAAAAAAAAAAAAAAAGATTGTGTGATTTTTTCATACTACCTTTTCTAAGAGTACAAAATTGAAATATAAACATCAAAAAAAGAAAATAAAATAACTATGAAAGTATAAAAATACTCCGGATGGTCACAAATTGAGACGCCATCAAGTGACATTTCTTTAAACATATAATATTAAAATGATAGATAAACATATCTGAATTTAGTTTAGCTTCACATGACAAACTTGAAATGTTGTCTAGAAAAAAAAAAGAGATACGAGATTAAAAGAAGAAAAGTTCACAAGGGAAATAAAAAGCTCACAAAGAAAAACAAAACAACACAAAGTAAAAACAAAATCATCAATCTGTCATGACGAGCACTACTTGGGGAGGGGCCCCACTCATGATTCCACCAGTCCATACTCTCTGAGATTCGACCTTTTACCTTCTAAAGTTCCGGTTACCCGGTAGCCAGGCTCAAAGACAGCAGGAGCGATGTGGGCCCACTTTCGTCACTTCCATAACTCTTTTCTCTAATCCTCGAGCAAATATTGACCACTATGTGACTTGCAGACTACAGAGCCCCCGGATTTTTGCAAATAATAATATAATACTCCTAGGCTTTGTTTAGTAATTGGCGGTTGGCTATTGACTGTTGGATGGAATTTTCGGCTTATTTAACCGGCTGGAATAAGCCGGCTGTATTGACCGGCTAGAATGATTGACTGTTTTGGTCGGCTTGAATGAAAAGTGTTTGGCAAAGTTGGCTGGAATTTATTGGCTTTTTAGTTATAAAGTGGGTACAAAAGCCAAAAGCCAATGGAAAAAGCTGCTCTGAGCAGCTTCTTAAAAATTGGCTTTTAAACCAACTGCAAAAGTCATTTACCAAACACTTTTATTGGCTTGTTTGACCAAATTAAAAGCCAAAAGCCAAGCAAAAAGCCAATAACCAAACATGGCTAGGGTGGATCTAGTGATGTCAGAGTAGTAATGTACCCTTAGCTAGCTAGAATAATTGAGGAATCATCATTTTTAGTAATTTATTAAAATTTAATTTAATTGAGTTGAGTTGAACTTATGTTATTATTAAATTTTTTTTATAAATGATGATTAAGTCATTACAAGTCATTTAATATGACTCGTTTTATAAGCCAACAAAACATATCTATAATAAATAAATCTATTAAAGGCGTTGCAGTGGTAGGAGCATGCCGCATGTACTGCCATGTCAATTATATTTTAATAATTTATTAATGAATATTAGATAGCATTAATTATCGGCACAAAAAAAACATTAACAACTTATTTTTACATAAAAACTTGTACAATAAAAACTAAGCAATATAAAGATAGTAGAATGAAACTAAAATTATTGATAGTCGAATTGCAAAAAAGGTAATAAAAAGACAAGTTGTAAAATTTATGAACATCGTTAGGGTCAAAAACTAGTTCAATTGTAAAAAAAAAAACATTTGATCAACATCGATATTAGGATATAGATTTAGTGAAATAATAATTTTAAAATTGAATTTGAGAGAAATGAATTAACTTATTGAAATTGTGTTCACCTCAAATATTATAACTTATCAATTAAATAAAATTGAATGTTGATTAAATTTGGTCCTAAGTATGAATACCACCTAATTATATACTCTACGCGTCAACAATGCCTCCACTACCAAGTACTCCATTTCTTTGTAACATATGTATAATGGAGTATAAGAAAATAAAAAAAATGTTTATTTGTTCTTTTCATAACTACTACTTTCCCTGTTTCTTTCAATTCTTTACGTATGATTTTCAACACTATTTAAAAAATATTTATAAAAAATATAATTGAACAAATATAAAAATATTAACCATATAAAAGTGTTGTTAAATTAGCATATGACTTAGTAAGATATATAACTTTTCACATTGTATATTTATAGTCATTGATAGTAAAAGTATGACCTCGACAAGTGTGAAAAAACATACATAAAAGTTGAATGAAAAAGAAGAAGCATTACACTATTTCTTAAAAAAAAAAAATATCTATTTGTTGATAGTGTGATACGAAATATACACACACATACGAAGAGTATTCAAAATATAAGTTGAGTTAGTTTGATAACATGATGTCACACTGACAATTCAATTGTAAAACAAACTTAGGCCCTGTTCTCCTCGACTGAATTTTGCTGAACTGAACTGGAAGGGGCTGGAAGGGACTGAAAGGGGCTGGAAGAGACTGGAAGAGGCTGGAAGGGGCTGGAAGGGGCTGGAAAGGACTGGAAGGGCTGGAACAATGTTTAATTAAAC
>CAAKMY010039114.1:0-13415 GCA_901111285.1 Corrigiola litoralis
TGGAGGTTGGTGGTGGGGATGGGGGATAAGGGAGGTGGGTTATAGGGAGTGGGTAATGACAAGGTGGGGTGGATTTGGTCTCACCATAAGGTTTTGTGAGACCGTCTCACCCAAGTTCCACTCTATTATTTAAGCTCATTGATTTAGTTTATTATGTATTTTAGTGCAGATTTTTTTAGTCAAGTTCAATAATTTAGTTTAGTAAGTTCATCTCAATAGTTTAGTTGAATTCATTAGTTTTGTTTAGTTTATTAGTTCAATTCATCTCAATAATTCTTTAGTAAACTAGTTTAGTTCAATTTTGTTCACTTTACTAATTCAGTTTAACTCAGCTCATTAGTTTACTAAATTAGTTCTCTAAACTGGTTTAGTTCAGTAGTTTAATTCAGTTTACTCATTGAGTTCAGTTCACTGGTTTTGATTTGTTTGCTAGTTCAATTCAATTGAATAGCTTGTGTAGTTAGATTCACTAGTTTTGTTTAGCTCACTAATGTAATCTAGCTCATTAATTTTATTCACTTCACTAGTTCAAGTCAACTCGCTAGAGTACAATTCAGCTCAATCCATTAGTTCTGAGTATAATTTAAAATCCTTGCTCTAGCATTGTTTATGATATATATACTTTTATTTGATGTCATAGAATGGAAACAATGGTTTTATATAGTCTAGGAGCTGAATCGAAAAAAAGTTGATTCACCACTAGCATCTCACATGTTGTCCAATAGCTTTCTTTTAAACAGACGGATTTTGTATGAAAATGTCTAGTTACTTTTTTATTTTTGTTTTGATTATGTATAAAGGCACTTAAGTATGTGACGAAGGCTTGATAGTTGAGAAGCCTCCAGATAAATTTATTATCCATAAAACGTATAAAGTACATACATCAGTTCTAAAACAAACTTAAGATTGTTAGGAGGTGCTTGTCAATTGTCATACTCCGTATAGTTTAGCATTGTCCTATCAATACAAGAAGCAGTTTGACTTTCGTTATCTTTTTTAAGTTTTTTTTTTTCACTTCTCAAATATTCTTTTTATTCCCTATTAAACTCGGAATTGTTTTTAGCGAGGTTTGGTAAAAAGTTGGATGTGAAGTAACAAGAAATGGCACGAAGACCAAGAGATATCACTGTGCTCTCTGTCTAGAATAGTGAATGACAACAGCTCAAGTAATCGAATCTGATCATCAGCCGCCCTCATCCACCTTCGGATCCCGAGCTTGGTGGTGCGAGCCACCCCGGTACCAAATCCCAACCCGGCCACTTTTATTTATGTCATGCATGCATTCTTTTTCTTGGTGGCTAGATGACAACAAATATTTGAGGAAAAGGACAAGATAATGCATAGCATTTCCGTTTAGATAAATTTATCATTTGAGTTACTTACTCTACCTATTTGACTATTTCTCTTTTATCTCCCCCTCTTTTTTCCTCCCTCTCTTACACTTTGTGTGAAAAAGAATATTGAAACAAAAACTTATTCGTACTCAAGTGAAATCATAATAGAGAAAATCCTTTTTTTATATAATATGAGAATTTACACCCGCTACTTTTTGAATGGGCACAGGGGAAAACACCACCTAACAATCATAGCCGTCAAAGGCCCACATGAGGTTTAGGAGCTGATTGGCTTGGCCCAAGAGGCAATGGGCTGCCTCTCACTCTTGCTACCATGAGTCCAAATAACAATATTAGACTCAAAGTAAGGCCCAAAAAGGCTTTGAAAGCCAATAAGGCAATGTGCAATAAAGGAAGCTAATACTCAAGCTCAAACTCAAGAGTCAAGACCAAAAGGATAGATAAATAACACCTTTATCAAGTGAGCCACCGAAAAGGGGTCATAATAAACAATACTTGGGATAAACAAAAATTAAAAATGGTTAACTTTTTTTTTCATCTATAAAGAACAAATGTATGATTCTCCTTCTTTCTATATTAATAACATATAGTTAGTACAAAGAAAATGTGCAGTATGTTTACCATGGACATATAAAGGTTTAATCTTGTGTCTATAGTAAACACATTATGTCAAAACATGTAAGGACTAGACCAAATTATACTAAACTTTTTTTTTTTAATAACGAGGATAAGCTACACAACCTCCATTAGAGGATGTCACCATCACAACCTCCGTTGTAAACTCAAAACACTGCACCCGACTCCACATATACAACACCATGTTATAGGCTAACAACTTGAAATAGTTCATCACCGGTGTAATTTTAGCATCTAAGACACAGACTTTGCCTTCCTACTAAGTGGAACATAACTATTCTCTGGCCAACTGCTCCGTTCTTACTCCAATGCTAGGAGTCGAACTCATGACCTTCATATTAGTGGAAGTTCACAAGCTTTATGTTCAAGGTGGATGGCGTAATGTAAACTATCATCTTGAACATATACATATAATTAAAAACCAAACATTCTATCCATAATTATCGTAGTATTACAAGAAAGAAGACAAAACTAGACAGAAATATGGCAACTCAATGTTTGATTAGTGGTTGAATTAAAATAAATATCAGGTTTACTTGTTTATATTATACTTTTCACATACTTTAGACATAAAATAACAAAATGGATCATCGGAATAAGACTCTATTTTCCATGTAGATAAAACTTATTGATTTGTTCATGTATAATTGTATAAACTCAATAATGAATGTTGTAGACTTCACTTCCAATCAGTTTTTAATATAATTTTTTTTCTTGACAAGTCAACAAGTTATATACAGTTACCTATTGGTATTGTCATCTTCATTAAGAATTAATACATGTATGAATTTAATTATGAAATATGTAGTTGTTGGTATTTGGAACCAAAAAGCTTTTAGTAGTAATGTATGCTGAGTAGCTTCTGCTTGTAGTTGTTGGATAGCTTTTGATTGAAATTAGTTTTTTCCAACGTTACTTCTCATAGCTTTTGTAGGGGAGTGACTGTGGCGCTCCAAATTTTTATTTACTTATTTTTTCATATTTCTGTAAGATAAATTAAAATATTTGGTTGTTAAAATATTTCATGGTAAAATCCCCTAAGAAAATGTAGGATGTGAGGTTTTAGAGTAAATGAACGTATATTGAAAATACGTTTGATATATTTTGTACCCTTGGAAGTGTATGCCCATTTTGGGAGAACATGTATCAATGTATCATCTTTCGCTCTATTAACTAGAGGTTGAGATACTTTTCGAAAAAAGAAGGGACCTTTTCATCATCGTGACAGGGACCTACAACTCTTATGACTATATGACTATATCTGTATGCACAAATTACAGCAGCTAGCAATGAACAACATGAACTTGCAAATCAGCTTGATTAGAATATAAATTGATTATAAGTGCGGAAATATTTAAACTACGTATGATGCTCTATATATTGGACAACACTACGTAGTCTACGTTTCACAATTCCCTTCAAATGACCTTCATGGGCTCAAGACCACCGCAGCATATTATTTTACACCCAAGTCTTAAAAGTTACTATTATTATGTAAGGAAAATTATATATACTCACTCATCGAATGACTTGATTTATCATGTGAGAGGGTGGTTACCATGGTAATCACCATGTGGGTCACTATGTATTCCCATCATGTAATCGACTACCTCATGTTACCACACAACTTCCCCTAACATTATCATAACTTTTCTACCATTGGTATTGGAGTATAATTTTACTAAATATCCAATTTGCAACAGTTACCACCTTCTAATTCCATCCATTCATATCGCATAAAAATAATATTTTAAATATTTATTTTAATATCAAAACTCTTTCGTAACCTTGAATCGAATTTGAATTTCACATTATACTCGTATTTTATGCATATAAGAGGGGCCCAAGGTCCCTATTTTCAAAATGTACGTTTTATGAACTTGGAAATCCAAAGTGGGGATTTCAAAAGTGTTTTCCCTCTCGCTAAGATAAGTCAAGACGTGTAGAGATCCCTAAGATTTTTTCTAAGTTCATATTTTAAAAGGCAAGTATTCAAGGTACATTTATAAGGAAAAAACAACAAATGTCTTTATATTCTTTGTCCAAATCATGTCTTAAACATGGTTTATGATGTTCATTAGTTAGTTTTTAGAATGTTTGATGTCTTGTTTTTGTTGTAACATGTAATCGATCAGACGAATAACTATTAAAGATGAGATGACCTTTTAGTTAGTTTGAATTATTTTATCGCTAAACAAGATTAAGTCGTTTAATTGATTTAGTTATGTCATTGGGTACATGCTAAACATGGTAGATATAAGAGCTTAATATGATTTGGTTAGATCTATGCATAAGAACGACATTCATGACTCCTTTATGGTTATCTATGTGCCTCTAATGGCATCAAAACTAACCATCTTGGCTCTTTTATAGCCTTGGTGTTGAGATTAGTTTTTGAAAGCTTGGTTTTAGAAATAGAGTCAATGGATGATGTAACCTAGTTTCTCCTTGAATCGATATCTTTATAAAATGTTTAGATTAAGGACTTAAGGTCTTGTATTCCATAAATTGAGGGTACTCCACACTTCAATTCCACGTCTCTTAGTTATCAAGACTTGAAGTTGCTATTTTATGTCGGTTTCTTGTTTTCGCACAAATAAAGTGGTGACTCATATTTTTCGTTTGCCATTTTGTGCATGTTTATCCTTTTAGGATTCACCGATTTTACGGGTTCTCATTATTATCATATGTCCCTCTCTAATACATCTACATTACGTGAACCTACACGATTAGATGAAATGATTTTATGAATATATACAACATTATGCTTTCTACAACCAACTTTTAATTTTGATAAAGAATTTGAATGCTAAAACTCATTGTAGCATGAGTACACTTGATGTAAGAGTATATATGGTGAGCAAATTAAACATACTATTATTCTTAAAATATATATTTAATGAGAAATATAATATGATTGGACTTATTCATGAAAATAGATATGCAAAATGCTGCACTAATGCGTATTGAAATGCAGACAAATGCTATGTAAAGCTACTGAAATGACAATTATGCTATTAAAAGAGTTAATATGAAAATGCCAAAAATAAGGTGACTAAGAAATAGAGTTGAGACTAAGAAATAAAGTTGAGACAAGGGAATTTTGTACGTAGAAAACCCTATAAACCGGGAAAATCATAGGAGGTGCTTGTTGACCTGCCTTGTGTATGTTTGTTATGCCTGATTAGTAATTAGTGATTACTAAATTGAGAATATGTCAAACCCTTCCTCTTCTAGCTGTCCTTTAGATCTTGGCTACTCCTTTGTCCTCTCCTCTTTTTGCTCCAACCACCTTTATTTTCCATAACCAGCTGAATCTTTTTATTAAATCTGTTATTGGCTTCCTCTTTCTTCGCATCCTGTTGAGATTTTCCAATGATAACATTATTGATTAGGTTTAGAGTGTGTTTGGTAAGACATTTCAGTCACCTTATTTGACTAGGTTGTCTAGTTTGACCAAAATTTCAGATAGCTTAAATTTTAAGGTCGTTTGGTAACGCTACCTGAAATAAATTTCAGTCACCTGTAATAATAAGTTACATGATTTACCTGATCCAAAAATTCCAGTCACCTTAAATTTTCAGTCACCTTTTCAGTTTTCAGGTACCTATTCAATTTCCAGTCACTTTTTCAGTCAGTTTTACCAAATATAGTCTTATTCTCTTCCTTTACTCTACAACCTTAAACTTCAATCATCTCTTCCTTCATATCCACAAACTTCCTAGTCCTTGACCTAATAACATTTCTAGATGAAATTGACTCCCAAACACTTGTCCCCTAATTTTATCTCTTTAGAATATCTTAACGTATAAAATAACTCCTCATACACATTATACCTTCTGTACATAAAATAAGTCCTCATACACATCATACGTTCTATAAAATCAAGGTATAATCACTTTTCAGTCTTGTTATCAAGTTTCCTTAGATTCCTTAGATATGCTTTGCAATACCAACATGTTGCACAAAAGAAGCTAGCGATGGATTATTTGCAATTTATCCCAACCCTTTTCCAAGGAATCCAGCGTGAAATAGGGTTTCTTTATGGCCTATTAAACATTTACAACCATCATAAACTTTGCCAATCAAACTCTATTATTGTCTTTTGAAAGATTGTCTAGATTATATGAAAAAGGATTTTGAGTGCTTTGAGTACTCTTTGTTAGGCCTTGTGGATTTGTATTCTTGTCATCCTTATTAGTTGACTGTAATCTAGTTGCTGCTCCTTACTGATCAATTTTGCCTCGTCTATTAAGGGGTTTTCCGAATACAATTTTTTATCCGATTAAGCGAGTTTGATACTTTTTTGTTTCTCGGATTAGATCAACTATCTTGTATACTCAATGAAACATCGAATCGTAGAGCACACTTATGTTTAGTAAGAAAAAGAAGATAAACATGAATGAAAACCATTTGACAGAAAACATATACTTGGTACATACTCTTCGAAAAGAGAAAGATAGGAGAAATATATATGTATATCATACATACATTGCAATACCTTGATCCTTACATAAACCAGATAGTAGTGCAGATAATTTAAAACACTTAAAATGTAGCACAATCAAACTTAACAAACTGCCTATTAGTAGACCTGCCCTAAGATATCTATACTAGCCTGTAAAATTAGACTGGAAGGGGAGAGCTAACTGCTGAACAAGAGCAATAACAGGCGCAGCAAGTGTTGGCTGATAAGCAAACCCACGTAAATTACCACGAGGATTGTTGATGTCTTCACCATTAACGACACATGAACTACTATTGACTGGACAAGCAGGCATCCAAATCCACCTCTTCCTCTCAATATCAAACAACAATCCCTTGTTAACACCCTTAACCAGAATTACAATAAACTCCCCATGACCAACACAATCAAAACCTCTTCCTCCTTCAACTTCTTCAAACTGAGCATACAACTGCTGAGGCATCCTCTCAATCTCCACCCACTGAGTCTCGCACCTTTGTAACACCCACAGTCTTAGGCTCCGCGGCACGTTGAGCTTGCTTTTCTCCACGGCAGCAACTAAAACTAGCTTGCCTTTACTCTCCACCAAGGTTGGAGACCTTAGAAACCTTCTCATGGGAGCTTGGATTTTCCACCAAGTGTTGGAGGAAAGGTCATAGGCTAAGACACTAAAAGGGCTATAGTCCATACAATAGAATCTCCTCTCTGAGTGAATCATCTGACCGGACTCTAGGCTACACAGCCTCGGTAGAGAAGAGTTGGTGTCCCACATGGAATAAAACCCACTCGAGTCGATGTGGAAGGTTTCTGTAGTGAGGTTTTTCACTGCATATGGGGAGATCAAATCATCTCCTGCTAAGGTAAGGTCTATGGATGTTGGTGTAATGGACAATCCCACAGAGGGGAAAAGCCTAGGACGAAGAGTTGGAGGCAATTGGGTCACAGAACCAACTAGTGGGTTGTGGAAAAAGATATTTTTCGGGCCAGCTTCGTCCGAGACCCAGCAAATGAGCCCACCTGAGGAGGTAGCTGGCGAATAGCCTAACGGAATCAAAGGAAAGGAAATGGTGTACCATTTGACCTCATATGGGTCAAACAGGAATGCCCTAGTAGATAAACCACTTACTCCATTAGTAGGGTTGTTTCTATAAATGATGTTGGTGTTGGGTGTCTTGTGGGTGAAGAAAATGAACCAGTTGTTCCTAGAAGAGATTTGAAGGTAGAGTTGGAGGAAGGTGTTGGAGTACAAAAGGGCATACCATCTCTTACAAACAGATCGAGCCCGGAAGAAGGCAGGTGGAGGAAGGAAGGCAAGGATTCTATCAAGGAGCTGCTGTGGAATCCGACTCCATATCCTACTATCCATCCATGGGGTAGTACTAGTGGTCATAGTTGTTGTTGTAGTAGTAATGACAGTAGGAGTGAAACCAGCAATATTGGTGATGGTGTAAGAAGTGTAAGGGAAAGGGAGGCTCATTGAAGGGTTGAAAGTTTCCATAGTTTGTTCAAAGCTGGAATGTGTTTAGGGCTTGTTTTGAGAAGTTTGTGTGATTGTGCTTGAACGGCACAAGAGTTTATATATAGGTAAAGGAAGATGTTAGTTTTTTCCCCTTGAAATGTATTTCATGATAATCACCTGAGAAAAGTGAGAGGCCATGTGATAACGTTGATAGAACCATCTATCATTTCAGTGTTTTCTTGTCAATGCTAACGCTGATACACCTGAGAGTTTCAAGTGAGACACAGAGGCTGCATCAATAAAACCCATGGCACCAAGCATTTATCGGGTAATATGGTGGATCTCAGCATTACTTTTTGATAAGTATCAGGAAACCACTTGACCTTTTATTTTACACAAAATCTTTGCAGCAATCAGACTGTCTTGTTTTTGTCAACCTTTCTAGTAATCATAAATTGTCTTCTGATGATCAGAAAGAATTTTTAGGGTGCTCTTAAAATGGCAATATGGTAGTGAGCAGATTTAGAAATTTCGTTTCCCTTTGAGAAATTTCCATTTATGTCAAAAGGTTCACGTTCAGATTTAGCAAATTGCGTTTGCCTTCAAGAAAGCTCCTGAGTTTCTCCACCATCATTCATCCCTCTCTATTTTTTCCAGTAGTGTTATGTCTAGACTTCATATATCTTTAATTTGAGTTTGACTAGTCTAGTGTTGGTTCCAGAAAAGTTTTACCACCTCGCTCTTTTTTCCCCTCTCGAACTTTTTCGTTTTCTCCCTAGTGAGTAGTGATCCATTCGACCACTTGGTAACGAGATCAATGCCCGAGTTGGTGACACAACAATATATAGAAAATTAGTTATTGTATTTTCTCACTAGTCTGGTAATGACTTATAAGTTGTGTTCTAGTATAGGTCCAGTTCCATGCTTGATTCTTAGAACTAAAATTGTGTGTCTTTGGCAATGTTTGGTGTGAATGATATTTACATTACATCAAAACGGAAGAAACACAAATTATAAAAACCTAAATAGTTTATTTTTAATGTTATAATTGAACTAGTTACAAAGTAAGCTCAAGTAGTCAACTCATCTAACATTATTAAAAGATTAACCATCCAAAAGCTAGCTTCTTCAATTTAAAACGTTTTAATTATAAGTTAAAAATAAGTTTGTATAAGATTTATAAGAAAAAGCTAGGGATAACTAAGAACTTAGAGTGAAGTTGGTTACTTGGTTATCTTTCCTTTCGACCATGCTATTTATTTCTTTTCAAAGTTCAGAGTCCCTTTGTCCCTCTTGGATGTTATCATTTATTTTTTACACAATAACCAAGGCAACGGAGAAGTAAAATGCAAAAGCCCATCTTTTACACATAATAGTACCACATTTTGTCTTGTAAAAAATTCAGAGTACCATGAATATATGCTCATCAGCATCACCATTCCTTGATCTCTACATGAAACACTAGAGATTTCTACTTGTAACAAATTCTTACTATAGAGGGTTTCCTTCAAGATAGTCAATTTTGGATCACGTGCTTGAACTTTAATGATTGACATAGAACAAGAGTTATAAAACATGAGTTCTTTATCTTCCTTAAACTTCACCAAATTAACCTTAAAAATAAATGCTGAGAGAAGAATATGGCTTTCTTTTACTTACCAACATGAATTTTCGCTCCTCAAATTAATACATGCTCTAGATCCTTGGGGCTATTGACGAAAGTATTGGAGACATAATTTTGGTGATGAGGGTCTAATCCAGAAACATAATTTCTGATTGAATATTTAGCATCATCTCGCTTGCAATAGGTGCTTTCAGATCACATGCTTGAGTAGCATAACAACACTCGTTCAAACTTTCAGTTTTCCTTTTCTCAATGGTGTTTCTTGAATCGAAAGAAATATAACTACTTGTGTCACTATAAAAATGGGTAAAAGTATGTTTTTGTTTTTCTATTGCTTTGCATTAGCATTTCCTAAGCTTTTCTTTTTGAAATCATACATGATGGGAGCGCAACATCACCGTTATAACCTAAGATGAACTTCTCAAGCAATGGTTCCATACCCTTGTCCCCTAATCTGGACTCCTCAATCTTAGAAACTGAACTGATTCATTCTTGATAACATTTAGTATCTTGTAATCTTGAGTTGTACATACCTCACACGTATGATCAATGAGAAGTCATATTTACAAATCCCAAAATATGTTTCGTGTACAATCACTAACAACCGAACAAGGTCTTTTGAGTCACATTGTTCTTCATGTTTCAACGGTTAGGCCTGGATGATAATAAACTAACATGAAATAATTGAGAAGACTTTGTATTTTGTTCATATGCACAAGCTTATTTAGTAGTTGTGGGACTTAACAAAAACCTAACTTGTGTAAAACTTCTCATAAACTAGTTTTCATAGAATAAGTAACTACTAAAGTAATTAGATTCCTAATTAAAACCAACATAAGTAAAACACAATGCATGGCAAGTCTAGTGAGAGAAACTCTCATCTCTAACTAGTTTAAACCTAATAGAATCTCCTACAAGTTTGTGCCTATGACAAGGGGTAGATCCAAGAAAACTTGCCATAAATCATCTAAAATTTCTCAGAAAATTTCTAAAAATAGACCAGTAAAAAAACACACAAAATGTTTCTCAAAATTGTCCCTAAAGCTCAGAAATTGGCAACATGGAAGGTCCGAGAATGAAGCTAGTTGATGAACTTAATGTTCCTCTTCCCCTACAATTGTCTGATAAATAGTGTGATAGTGGAAGATTATGATTCTGATGAAAATAAGGTCCAGAATTCTGAGGAAGGAGGTCTAGCTCCTAAGACATAACGAACAACAGCTCGTGACCAGAATTCAATCTCATTTTGAACATCTTCAGCAGAAAGTTTCAATCTTTCTTGCATAACAGGTCTAGGTTGAACATTATGAGTAGGAATTACCTTAGTAGTTGGCTTATTTCTTCTCTGAACCACACTTCACTTATGAATGGCTTTAATTTATTTCTAGATTATGGGAGAAAACTGGTATTAGTAATGTGTCTATGCTGCCAAATGGTGTATGCATTGTACGTTTTGATACTCAAGCAGGATATGACTCTGTGTTGAATACTGGGCATTTCAGGTTTGATAATAAACCATTTATTGTCAAGCCATGAACTGTTGATACAAAACTAGAGAAAACTCATATTGACATTGTTCCTATTTGGATAAGACTGATGAGACTGGACTTGAAATTCTGGGGTGAAAGGTGTATTAAGAAGATTGCTGGTCTTGTTGGAAATGTTGTAAAGCTTGATGAAGCTACAAAACACAAAAAAAGATTAGCTTGTGCCAGAGTTTTGGTCGAGGTTAAACTGAATCAAGTGTTGCCTCATTGTTTGTAATTCTTAAATGAAAATGGGAAGGATATTTGGTTAACTGTTGTATATGACTGGAAACCAGTTGTATGTGATACATGTAAGGGAATTGGCCATGCTACTGTGGAATGCAAGAAGAAGAAGCCAGTGAAATACAGGAAGAATGACAACCTGTTAAGCACAAATCTCCACTAGTTGCTCCTGTAGTGAAACCTATTACACCTGCTAATAGTATAGTTTGTTGGTTACTTCTCCTGAATGTAACTATTAAAGAAGTCACTTCTCATACTACCAGAGTACAACAACCAAGAACTATGAATAGAGAGGCATCCAGAGTTGTTCATAGGCAACTTCTGCTCAATAGGCAAGGGTCTGCTCAAACAGAGTCTGGTAACAGAACTTTTGCTCAAGTCTTAGCTGGTGAACAATTGAGTTGTGGTGTTGGAATTGGTAACTAGCAATTGTTGATAATGGCTGGTATTGGATTGTGGAACATTAGAGGGTTCAACGGTCCAACAAAAAAAATAGATGTCTGGTGGCTCTTACATAAGAATTGAATAAGGTTGGATTGTTTGGCCTGATAGAGACTAAGATAAAGTCTCACAATTTTAATACTATTCCTTCCCATATGTTTGATGATTTCTCTTATGTACTAATAATAATGTGCATAGAGGAGAAAAAATTTGGTTTTTGTGGCAACCTCAGAAGTACATAGTAGACATCAGAGTTGTGTTGAGTCAAATAATTCATGCTGAGGTGAGTTGTTTGGCTATTGGAAAGAGGTTTTGGTGTTCAATGGTTTATGGCTCTAATGATGATAATGAGAGGATTCAATTATGGAATGTTCTTTGTCAGTTGAAGAGTAGTGTTCTTGATGAGGATTTTGCGCGATGTGGACTCATGAAAGGTGCTAGCCTAGGTGCTCCACCAAGTGCCCAACATATCCGGACTGCGCATATGGTGCACCTTGAGCAAAAGCAGGGCGATGATGTTTCTCTATAGGTGTATCAATCAGCTTGCAGCCTAGCATTCCGACTTCTGTCAAAATATCGAAAGCATACTTGCGCTAAGAAACGAACGCCCTTTCTAGGCCACGACCAAATTTGGTATTTAAACAATATTATAACACTCCAAGATCTTTCATATGAAAACAAGAGTTCAAATACTTTTTAAAGCGAAGAATAACATTATGTGATGAAACAATCCACATACGCATACGCACAAGAACTTGTAATGATACATCACCCTACATAATATTTTGTAATTCACCTTGCCCCGCTAATGTTAAGGCCATCATGAGAGTCAACATCCAAATCATATTGATGATAAATGTTATTGGAGTTTGAGCTCTATTGATGATTTCAGAATAAAATTTATTGCCTGGTTAACTCAAAGTTTACTTATAAGGAGGAACGAAACTTACTGGTTCAAGGATTTGAAAGCTCACTGTTCTTTCAAATAAAAAAAATTGTGAAAAGTTTGTTTAGATGGTCATCCCATTAAATATTGCCTAGCACGAACAGTTTCAATTCCTATGATTGCCAATATTTTCTAATCATTAAGAGGGAACTCGAGTATTTTGTTTACTAGCCAAATCAATGTTAATGCTTTGGGTAAGCTTCAATATCGTCCTTCCATGAATCTTATCTTTTCAAAAGTGAATAGTAATACTATCAAGGTTAATGATGATGATTACTAATATGTTCATCTAACTTACCATATTCATGGTGGTCTATTTGATTTGCAAGAAACAAATGTATTTTCACCAATAAAACTCCTAATATTTTTAAGTTGGTTAGAAACACTTTACCGTGTTATTGGATTTGAATGAAAGGTGATGACCAAGTTTCAGAGCCGGTAGAGGAAACACCTATAGTTTTTTTTCTGTTCTAAAATGGATCTCAATGGATTCAAGTTATTGCTAATGGTTTAGCTCAACACCTTTCATCATTTAATCTTGGAAAAATTGGTAAAAACTACCTTATAAACACACTTTTTTACAAATAACTACCTTATAAACAGCTTATAGAAAACAACTACCTTATAAGACATTTTTGTTTACAAATCCATACCAAAATGGAGCTTCCACAACTTAATAGGTTTGACCGGTTGTTTATTTCCCTTTTTGCCCTCGAAAAA
>CAAKMY010039115.1:0-11659 GCA_901111285.1 Corrigiola litoralis
ATTTGAATATCCACGCAATTAAATCAGGCTAGTTAGTGACAACTTACTAACTTAAGCACATATCTCTCAAAATAGTAAAAATTCTCACATTATATCAAAAGCAACAAGTTAATCACATAATTAAGATTAAATTAAAATTAATCTAACCTCGGGCATTACAACAGGCATCTAAGATGTTAACATATCTTGAACTGATAAATTTGACCCAAAGTTTGTCTGGCTCCTTGATAATTTTCCAGACCAGTTTAGCCATAAAACACAAGTTCCAATTAAACAAATTCCTAAACCCCAGACAACATTCCAACTAATTCTAGACAAGTAGTAGTTACAATCCACTTTATTGCAAAGGAATCTCCTGCAATCCTTCTCAAAAGAGTTAAGGACAAATTTTGGGAGCATGGAAGTGTGCATGGAGTAAAGAGGGTAAGAGGCTATAACAGACTTAATAAGGGTGCATCTTCCTGCCATATTAAGAAATTTGGCTTGCCAACCCCTGATCCTATCTTTTGTTTTGGTAAGCATGGCAACATAATCACGTTTTTTGAGTTTATTAGGAAGGATGTCAACCCCTAAATACCTCCCAAAAGAAGTAGACCCAGGGATGTGGCAAAATGAAGCCAGAAGGTGCCTAAAAGAAAAATGAGTCTTCCCGGGAAGGATGAGCCTCGATTTGCTTTTATTGAGAAAAAGACCCAACAAATTACCAATGTCATACAAGGTATTCAAGATTATCTCGGCATTAGTGAGAGAGGCTTTACCAAAAAGAAAGACATCATCAGCATAAAAGATGTGAGAGATGCTTAAGTGTTTTCTAATCTTAATAGGTAACCAGATTTTGTTTTTCACTTTTTCTTTAAAGTAACCCACCACTCAATTGTTTGAAGTAAAAGGTTGCAAGGTTTGATTTGGAGACTCCGATACATTTGAGGCTGATGATCAGCACATGGAAGACGACATCCAAAGTTAAGTTGGCCAGAGATTGCATCTTATCAAATCACTGAACATCAGATTAGCGTAAAAGCGACATATTCTGGTATGATAACAGGATACAAGATATACATGGACTGCATCATCTCTAGTGAATACGCTTGGAATTTCTGCAATTGTTTTAGTGTTTTAGAAAAGCCTAGTGCACTGTCATCATCTCATGAATAGTGACAAAGGAGGACCAAAACAGCGCAGATGGAATCAGCATGCTGACTTAACATAATCACAATGAATCAGAAGAAATCAATCTGGATGTAGTTATCTGATGGCTTTATATCAACACCAGGCAACTTCTCCGCTGTAGGTGCTGTTGGTGGATCAGCAGATACCACAGGAGAGAGCATGAATGGCTTAGGGACCTCAGGTGGGGTAGCACAACGGATAAGTGCCCAATTGATGCTCTGGAAGAACGGATGCTGCTTAATCTCTGTTGCTCCACGCCTATAAGCAAGCCGATGTTGTGGTTCCTTCATAAGCAAACCCCTGATCAAGTCTCTCGCAGCAAAGCTAACAGAGGGAGAGTCTGGGAATCTTAGGGGTTGCCCTACAACATTGAACAGAGTAGCACGGTTGCCCAGCCCTTTAAAGGGTGTTTTACCAAAAAGTAATTCATAGAGGAAAATACCAAAGGTCCACCAGTCTACAGCACTGCCATGCCCCTCGCCTTTTATGATTTCAGGTGCCAAGTACTCATGGGTGCCCACAAAAGACATTGACCGAGCATTTGTGGGTTCGGCAAGGAGCTCGGGCAAAAAGTTACCTTGAGTGTACAGCTCATTCTTTGGTTTCGGTTTCTTTGCTTTCTTGGACTTGTTTGACAAGAACCGTGGGGAAAAACATGCAGGTTGTATCATACAAGCTGGTTCTATACAGTATGCTGAGGTCTTGGAGTCTACGCTTGAGATTGATGATTTGACCAGTGTTGGGCAGACAGCACATCTTAGAGAGAGGTCAAAATCAGAAAGCATTATGTGTCCATCTTCTCTTACTAAAACATTCTCAGGCTTTAGATCTCGATAGATAACACCAAGCATGTGGAGATATTCCAAAGCAAGGAGAACCTCTGCAACATAAAACCTGTTGAATATCAGCCAATAACAGAGCAAGAGTTATCATCAGATTGACATTGTCCTTCAAATTAAAAATCATAAATCCAAGTCAACCCGGGAAGGGGAGATTAAAGGGAAAGAATATGTCAAAATCTCAAGTCAAGAGAATATTTTGTATACATGCATATTCTGTATACATGCATATTTTGTATACATGTGTGCTATGTTTGTGAATACTATTTTCTTTTTTAAATTTTTTTATATTCCGCCATATACAAGCCCAGCAAGTGATTCTCATCCGTCATTAAAAGACGCCAGTCTCGATACTTTTAACTATAAGATTATAGATAAGAAACCTGAAACTACAAAATCAACAGCAATCATGATGTCATTTCAGACAATTTTACTTAATAGCATCAATTGAACAAGAAAGCTATTATTTCTTTCAGCCTGAGACAAACGGTGGAAGGAAACAAGCTTCCGCAATGAGCAACTGGTTCCAGGGAGTTCGATTGTGATTCAGCATAGGGCATTCTCGGAAAAAGCTTGCCATTAGATTGGTTCACTTCTGGCAGAGGGATGAAGGTAGCCAGGTAGGTAGAAAACAGTTATACGCAAGTTTACTTTCAATCACAAGATAAATAGGTTCAAGGCACAAGACCGAATTACTATATTATTTCAATTCACTGGAAAGCCTTCTTGCCACATAAATATAAAAGACAACCCCCACCCCAGGCAAAAACAAAAGAAAGAAAGAAGTACTCAAGAGAAAATACATGTGCATATTCAGAATTTTGAATTTATGGAGATCATGAAACCTGATAGATTTAGCGCATACTAAAAAGAACCTTAAGCCGACAATCTCCTTTGAACACCTTTTTGATAACATTTTCTTGCAAGGTGAATTAATATAAGATAAAAAGTTAAAGTATCTACCACAATTACAGACACCAATTATCGTTTATGAACAGGCAATTACTGAGTCAGACGTACCCCATGCTACAGCCACAAGAATGCTTCCTTATGATGTGCATAAAAGTAAAACATGACGATAGGCAAGGAAAGGACTGGACATTGTAAAATCAAGCACAAACAGGGTTACCGTAGTGCCCAAAGCAAAAACAAGAATCTAGAAACTAATATATACCCTTTCACTTTGAAGTTCTTGGTAGCAATATCCAACATATTAACCGCACTTGAACAATCATGATAAAAATAAATCCAACAAACGACAGCTCCTGAAATTACAACCTGACATAGAAGAAATAAGAATAGCCAGAATATACTCGTCCTTACAACTAACACACCTTTTTGTTCGAAACATGTAAGCATCGATAACACCCATAAAAGGCGAAAAAAGAAAACTGACATACATTAACATATAGTGAAAAATGATTTAGAAAGAGGAAATTGAATATTCACCTAGCAGCATGCTCAGGAAAGCATTTCCTCGGTTGTCTCTGCCTAAGTGAGTGAAGATCCCCTCCAGGGCAGAACTCCATCACCAAACAAGAATGGTTCTCTGTTTCAAAGTGCGTATACAAAGTGGGGAGGAATGGATGATCCAGAGACTGAAGAATCTCTCTTTCAGTTTGGGCCCTCAGAAGCTTCTTCCGACTCTCCAAAGCTGCTTTGTTCATGACCTTCATTGCGAAAAGCGTTCTGGTCCCAACCAATTCAGCTAGGTATACCTTACCTATGTCTCCACATCCTAATTGCTTCAATAGCCTGAAGTGATTTAACTGCAGTACACCATAATGAGTTTGAGCTTTGCGAACAGCAACCCATCTCACATCATTTCCTTTGTGAGGCTTGTACATGGCGCTACTGAAGCTACTGGAACTGCTTTCGTCACTTATATCACTGCCAGTGCTGCCTCTGTAAGTACTACTGACTTTTCTACTCTCAACAAATTCATAAGACTGAGTAAGCTCGCCACTTTCATCCAATTTCTCAATACTGCTACGGCATTCACTCGCTTCTGTGACAGAGAAGCTGCCGTTGGCTTCTGTATACTGTGTGGCTGAGTAAAAACTGTTTTGAGGGCTAGGACAGTATGCCGATTGAGGCGCTAACTGGTTACTCAACTGTCCATCAACTCTACCTTGATCTAACCCTGATTCTGTGTTAGCCACAGATTTGCTCGAATCACACGTTTCCGACCCACCGACAGGAATCTTGATGCAACATTTCGACTGTAACCCCGACACCTGATTATGACTAGAACCATCCCCTATCTCATACAACCCCACAGCTTCTGATTCTCCCTCATTGGTCACTGTCTGGTTTATCAAACACCCATTTCGATACTGAACCCACTTTACACCATTATTTACACCATTAACACATTTTCCACCAGCTATTTTACCAGTTTCGGGTTGCGGCCAAACGACAGGAGAATCACCCGAGGAGGATGCACAAGTATTGCCAACTGATATAACACCAAGCGAATCCATCAATGTTGGATTTCTTTTACCCTGTCACAAACAAAACCCAGTTCAGCAAATTAATTCTTATCCACATTAACCAATCATTCAAGAAAAACTATTATTATTCCTAAAAAGAATATAATGACAACCCAGATATTCTACGCAGAACTAGTAATAACATTTCTGCTTTGCAAGAAATGACCATAACAAAACCCAGTTTGCATTATTCATGGTATCATGAAAAAAAAAGCAACAATACAACGTCCATTACTATAATTAATTACTACGAATTCCAACACCAAGAAATCATGACAGAGTGCTAAGAAAATAAAATAGTACCTGATCAGAAGAGAGGTATTGGAATGAGAAGAAAGGGACTGATGATGATGATGTGGTTAGTGAATGAAAGTGAGAGGTCAGAGGTGTACATACAAAAAAGTTAGACTTGTTTTCTTTTCTTTATTTATTTATTTATGTGCGCCTCTTTGGGGTGCTCTTTACCTTGGGGTTTACTGTTAATAATAATAGCTCAGATCCGATCTAAACAGTTGAATGCAATTGAAGAGAGTGGAATAGTTCGTCGTTTTCTTGAAAAGAAAGGATTGTTACGTCCTTGTCAAAAAAAAAAAAGGATTGTTACGATTACAATAAGTGTGTTATTAAGCAAGTGGGAGAAAAGAGTTGTTTTTAATTTGAGTACTCTCCAATAAATTTGAATGTATCTTTAGGTAATTTGTACAAAAAAAAATATTAAAAGTAAAAAAATTATCCTAATTTTTTTTTTTTTAATATCGAGGATAACCTACACAAGTTCTAGTAGACGATGCCACTATCACGACCTCTGTAGTAAACTTTGGGCACTGCACCCGACCCCACAGATACAGCACCAGGTTAGTCAATATAGCGTATCAGCTTGAAGCAGTTCATACGCCAGAGCTATTACAACAACGAAGGCACAGGCTCCGCCTTCCTGCTTGGTAGAACATCACTTTTCAAACGAAGCAGTTCTTACTTCAATGCTAGGAGTCGAACCCATGACCTCCAAGTTGGTGGAACAACACTCCAACCATTAGACCGGACCCTTGGGGGTCAAAATTATCCTAAGATAAGCTTGAGAGTACGTAATAAATTGCCTTTTTCAACCATCATCGAAGAAAGTCTTTTTAAGGTTTTTTTTGTGATTGTTTTTTATATTTAGGGTTAGTGATTACGTAAGGTGGAGCTCGTTGAGATTAGATAGTGATGAATAAAGAGGAACATGAAAGCGATGGCAGTGTGATACGGGGTTTATTTAATAATTCTAAAGCTTTTGAGATAAACTGGTTGTTGGTCGCGCACAAAGCGCTTAGGCCCCCAAAAAAATTGACCTCAACCAACATAAGCAAGTAGTGGACTCACCGTTAAGTCATGTTGGTTAAGCATGCAAAGTCAGACGGACCCCAAAAGAATGTCTTATAAAACATGAGAGAGTGCTTAGTAGGTTAACATTTACCTTATGTTGGATATTTATGCAAATTTTTTTACTAATTGAACATCTGCCATATAGAATTGGGTAGGCAAACTTACTACAAGTTTTATGTCAATATAAGAATCACAATAATGATGGATCATTTCGAGCCTCTAAAGTTCGATATTTTGTACAATGTACGTTTGATTTTTTTAACTTGAGGTATGTAAAATATCAAACTATTGTATTGTTTGAATTGCTATTGTTTATGGTCTAACATGATTAACCATCTCAAAAATGTCTACAACTACTATATTTTCTCAAGTGGTTTAATACTTGGCACATGAGCTATATTTGAGAAGGGACAATGTTCCCTCCTACACGATGGTCATGTCAATAAAATTATTGGCTACTAAACACTAATAGATCTAAAACTGACTTAGAAAGATTCAAGATTTCTCTAACAACTTTTCTAGATATAAGTTCAAGATATATCTTCCAGTGGAGAGTACATCAAGTCTCTTCTCACTTGGTTCATATTTTCCCTTGCGGAGTTGATAGCGGTGAGTTACAGCTGCGATAGTGTACGCTTGTCCTTCGATCGTCACACTTTCTCCACACTGAAGGTTCTGTCAAAAACAAAAAACAACAACAAGGAAAACATGATTATATATCTAGTCAAAGACAAGCATAACTAATGTCAGATGCCAAGATTTAAGAGGCTTACCATGAACATATTTTTTAAAGTACACGATTATCAGGTAGCTAAACATTGTAGGCGACATTATAAATGTCGGAGAAGATGGATGTATAAATGATTTTTTTAAGTTATGACGTGGAAAATCACAACCGCTGCCCTTTAGATGCACACTGGGTGAAGAACTGCCCCTTTACCCTAGCCGGCTAAGGGAGGTCCAAACGATTCAACTACATTTGGCCCTTATCTAGACCAAATAACGACTATAAGAAACCATCAAGGCGACATTTATGCAGCTTTTTGTTGTTAGTGGCACCCGAACTTGAAACATATAGGATATAGGCGAAACTCTCCTGAGCCACCCATTACTTGCTTACATGTTTAACTATTATGCATCTTCACTAGTGCATAACACTTGCACTCGTGTCCTTACACTTAAAACCTAAATATTTACCTAAAGCTAGAGGTGGCAATCATGCGTTTCGGTTTGGTTACCAGTCGAATCTTCTGAATCGAGTCAACTCAATTACGGTTTTTGTCGGATCATTATAGTCATTCGGGTCGAGTCAGGGTCGGCTCGGGTGAATATCGGTTTTCTATCATATGAGATACATATTTAGTCGGATCGGGTTCAGCTTCGGTTCGAGCCCTTCACGGTTGGTCACTTTCGTATATTATTTAAGTAATTCTTATCCACTTATTATGTATTCTTATCAAATTATTATGTTGAGTAATTGATGTTATGTTTTACTTCTTTGTTTTGGTTGTTTAATATAAAATCGAGTTACTTTGAGTTAAAATATGAATCAAATAGCAAATAATTAGTTTATTTTGGATTATAATCTAGTAGATTTGATTAAGATTTAGGGTTGAATCGATTTTGGGTCAATTCGTTTTCGGTTTCGGTTTGAGTTTTATATTTTTTAGGCCATATCGGTTTTTTGTTAAACTTCGGGTCCGTTTGGTATGATTCTGATTATGATTTTGTCCAGTTCGGCCGTGTCATTTTCTCGGACGGTTTAGTTCGGTGTCCTCGGGTCGGTCCGGTTTTGCCAGCTCTACATAAAACTAATGTTTGGTGATAAAATCTAAGTCTTAACAGTTTAATTTTATGTAAATATATCAAAAATTTCTTTCTTTTTGCTATGATTGTAAGCTCCTCAAACAACTTGCTAGAAAACTTACTATTACAAGAAGAATAATGTATGTATTTTTATCATTTTCATATTAAATTTGTTTTTATCCTATTCAACTTGGTGTCTGAGTCAAAATGGCTCTTGATATGGATCCATAACTTATACTTTAGATATGGTCAACTATCCACTCTCTCTTTGCCACCCTCTCTAGAAACTCCCACCACGAACTACACATTTAAAAGTCAAGACTAATTTTGAAAAGTGAGGTAAGGCGATCCGTTCTAATATAATAAGATATGATAAAACTGACGGTTTGGGCATGATGAAGGGGTGGGGGAGATTGTATACACGGTGGGGGAGGGAATCACGGAGGTGGGGATGGTTTTGCATGGTGGGGGAGAAGCGCGAGTGGGCTATCGGCTGGTGGTGTTGGGGCTAGGATTTTGTGTTGAAATGGCGAGTGGTGGGGACTCTCAAGGGTAAGTTGGGTGGTTTGAGATTTGGTTGGGTTATGGAGGTGGTTTGGGTTAAACAAGATAGTTTAAGTAATCTAATGTTATATTAATGGTTTAAAGTAGGTGGTTGGGGAATTGAACTAATATGAATCCCGGCAAAGCCTCAACATTTATAAATTTTCAAATTACTCTACAAATACCTTCTAACCTTTATTTTGCTTATCAATCTACTTATGTATCGAAAAAATAATAACTAGTAAAAACTTCCTTCCACCATCGAAACCAAATTATGAAAATAAAATAATTAACAATAATAGGAAGGATGTTACACACATATGGGGAAAGTAGGACATGGAAAAAAAATTACCCTAAATCATATCTCATGGATACTATACATAGTTCACTATATATAATCAGGGTATAGACTACTTTTTATTAGGAAAATCTAACGGGATTAATCCCAACTTTTCACCCCTCATTCTACTTTTGCACCCACGTAGTTTGAAAAAAAAAATCCGTTATGAGTTATCCTACATGGCACGTGGATATCCTACTTTGACATATATGTCAAGCACATGATGGAAATTTAACATTTTTCCTCCAAAGACACAGACTACTCTGCTAAACACTCAAACCGCATTTAATTTTTAATACAAGAGTTTCTTTCGCAAGAAAATAAATGTGGTTTGAGAGTTTGGCGGGAAATGTGTGCCTTTGGAGGGAAAAAAATTAAGTTTGATCAAAGCACATAACTATTATTTTTATGCCATGTACGATATTCATGTGCAAGATAAGATAAACTCTACCAAAATGTCTAATCTGAAAGTGTGGCCGCAAAAATAAAATGAGGGGTGAAAAGTTGGGATTTATAATGGGTGAAGAGGCAAAATTGTGCTCAATTTAACTATATATGATTGAATTACATAGGATTAATAATTAAACAAACACCATTTTCTTCTATATTAACTCGAATACAACAAATTGTGCTCAATTTAACAATACATGCCAAAGAATTTAAGACAATAAAGAAGTAAATGATTATCAAAAGTACATAAACTTACAGTAGGGAAGCAACGGACGCCAAGATGTCTGGGAGGAGGTGTAACCTCGATGACTTTATAAGGGTATTGATCTTTTTCTTTCTCTCTTTTCTTGCAAACTATTTGAGGCATATGCCACTGCAATTCATTCCATTCAAATAGCTCAAATAAATTTCATTTTTGAATTAAGAAAGTAAAGTACTTAGCTGCAGCTCTGACCTTATGCAATGGAGCTAAGCTTGACCACGTCATTCTCTGTTTTTGGGGTGGTTGTGGCTAAATTTTTTTCTAGTTAATTTGGTTTTGTTTGCAGCCGCAGGAGTCAGGATATACCTGTCTATTTGAACGGGAACAGAGCACAGGAAAGCCAGAAAATTTGTAGATTATGTCTTTTTCCTTTTTTTTTCTGTTGTAAAAACATGGCTTTATAATATGGGGCTAACCCTTCACAAATTTTATGGAAGAGTTTAGACTAAGGTCCTGTTTTCCTTGGATGAAAAGTTACCAATTACAGCCCCCTTCAGTGCCCCCAGTCTTTTCCAAGCTCTTTCAATCCATTCCATCTTTCTAGCTCCTTCCGAGTCTCATCCAATCCCTTCTTGTTCTATGTTTTTTTTATTGTTATTACTATTTCTATTTCTATTAATAATATTATCATAAAAATTATTATTCCTTTCATGTCCCAATTAGGCAATTATTGCCATTTTTTAAAATTGAAAAATTTACATTTTGGTGCCTTGAGTTGTTGGCTAATTTCACTTTCCTTACCTGGCCTTTTACTAAAATGATTTTGGTTATCCGGGTCAAACTTCTCCCAATTTAGTGACCTAACCTTAACTCCGTCAACTTTTACATCCATTTTGCTTACGTGCCCAATTAATTGGTACAATTGACTCGATAGTTTAACTAATTTTTTTCTAAATATCCTATAACTTCCAAAAAAATCACTAAAATTTCTAGAAAGCCTAAAAATTCTGCAAAATTTCTCAAAAAAAATTCAAACTAAAATATTTGCAATGATATATAAACAACGATGACTTTATAATCTTGTTATAAAGAATGGGGTAAAAATAATTAGGAATTTAAACTTAGTTTTCATTATGAAAATTCCAAAAATACCTATATAGATACCATTCCCAAAATATTCCAGAAAAAAAAAATCCAAAAACAATTTGTGAAAATCTCAAAACAATTCAAAGAATCCCTAAAAATGAATAAATTCTAAAATAGATGAAAAGAGGCCTCAAACATTCTAAAAATTTCTAGAATTTTTATCTAGAGTGTATATTTTATGACGAGAAGCTTAAGGTAACTAGACAAATTAGCAGCAGTACGTAGCAGAGTTGGGATAGATAGATAAACCACTCCCATTCCAGTTTACACAAATTAGAATTAATAACTGATTTTCAGACTCTAGTACAATGAACAAATTAAGCTCCATCAGTATCAGCCAAAGCATAAAAACTCCCTATCGATATTGAGAAACAAAAAGCAGAACACAGGCTAAAAATATGGAAGACACAGTAAGTTGGTGTTCTTTAGTCCTAGCAAACTGAATACATCAATCAGCTAAAGCAGAAGACTTTCAAGGGAAAAAATTCAAGGAGGCCTGATGGTATAAGAAATCTCAGAAGAACTAGCCACAAACAACTAGGGAACCTTCCTTCCCGCTACCAATCAGATATAAGGAAGATAGGACCATTTGCCGCTGGCCTCTCTGGAACACTCTCCAGTGCTGCTGCTTCTGCAATCAAAGGACTGCTATTGCCTGGAATAAGGATGATAGCGGCCAGTTGCTCCTGCACCACTGAAACCACCTCTACTGCCACTACCGCTGCCATACAACGAGCCACCACTATTGCCACCATAACCACCACCAAGGGCAGAATCATAACCACCACCATACCCATTGCCACCTGCAGCTCCTCCATAAGCCCCATAACCATCGCCAGGCCCACCATAACCACTTCCCATGTCATAGCCTCTATTAAAGCCACCACCATAACGACCAGAATATCCATATGAGAAGTCTCCCCTGTAGGCTCCCATGGCACCTGCACCATATCCTCCATAACCACCAAAATCATTCCCACCATATCCACCATACGTACCAGCTCTAGCTCCATATCCTGCGCCGGATCTGTAAGAACCAGCACCAAAGCCACTACCTCCATACCCACCATAAGTATCACTGCCGAAGCCACCATAGGAAGATCTAGAATCATTATACCGCTTCGAAGAAGGTGCAGGAGGATTTGGCTTCTTTGGCTCTGCTTTCTTTATCTCCACCTGTCAGCAGAAAAAATCTATATCAAGCTTCCACGAAGCATCAAATGCATAATCCAAACCTTAGGTTTAGACAGTTCCCTACTCTTTCTATTGTTGCTATTATTTTTTCCCAAAGGTTGAAGTGGGGACC
>CAAKMY010039116.1:0-23703 GCA_901111285.1 Corrigiola litoralis
CGAAACCGACTCGACTCGAATGTCTGTTATAGCCGACACAACCCGAAACCGATATGACCCGAACCGAGAAAAACCGACCCGTAACCGAACCGAACCGCCCGATTGACACCTCTAGGTCTGGCCAAGGAAAGCTTGATGGATTGCTTATTGTTCATCAATTGCAACAAGATTTCCATGTCCGAGGGAAGGAAGCGTTTCGACGTCCCATATTATGCAGCTCGTTTGATAAGTAAGCAGATTAGCACCACGTCGCTCTTCGCCTGTTTTAATTCAACCACTCAATGTGATCATCTAGAAAAAAGTTGAAGAGTCAGATGGTGGTAGTACCTAAGAGCAAGTTCATGATAAGATTTAATTATGAAACTTGATGCTCATCGTTCTTGCATGTGATCTTTGGAGAAAGAATGCATTTGATTCAGTACGTAAGTGTTTCTGTTCCCCATAGCTCTATAATTGGTTATTTGTTCATTATATTGCATTGGCTAAGTAAAGATCATGTTTCTATATGTACTTCCAAACTATGCTCTACTGCTTTTGTACTTCAAATTTCCCTCTATCCTGTTGGGTGATTTTAGAACTGCAAGTAAGATACTTGAAGTGTTATGAAAGATGAGGCTAGTGTGTTTGCTTTTGAGCTATCCTTGGTCCCATGTATATATGTAATGCCTGCATGATCAATTCTATGAATTAATGAGCACTATTCTTGGTCCCATATTTCAATGTCAATCATGTTTGTCGAAGTCACACGGTCTAAAATAGAATGCTTTTTTTGCCCCCTCTACTTCTAAACATCTTGAAATGTACTTTATAATACTGTACATGTACAGTTAATCCACAATGTTAGTACACTACCGACGTCTTTAAGTTAATGTTGGGTGCTCTGCGCAATGACCCCCATTGCTTCTGTAATACGTACGCAATTTCCCATGCAGGAAAGCCTCAGTAAGAGACATTTGGTGAGAAGGCCGGCAGGGCAGGCAAAGCAGAGCAGAGCTTGACAAATTTGGGGCAAGTTAGCTAGATGGGGAAGTACGGACAACCCCACAATTTGACAATAGTGGTAAAAAAATACTAACGTATGCAAAAAGTAGCTTAAGAAAAAGGGTTGGTTACTTGCTTAAGCCAAAACCTATACATAATTCAGCTGAGTGGGCCAATTCTGATTCCAAATGATAAGTTTAATTAAGGGGTTAGGAGACAGTTAAACTCCACAATCTACAGGAGCAACACTGTAGTGAATTTGTTCAATCAACTTGTAATCACAATAATTGAAGGAGACAATTGTTAAACAATTATCCTTTCTGTCCATGGCTGATTTTTGGAATTGGATGGTAATAAGATATTTACATTCTCTGACAGCTTTGCATTAAAGAAATATATATTCAGTAGCTAATGTGGTCTCTTCCAATTTGCATTAAAGATATATACTGAAGGTCTATAGTTTATACAAAAGAATATCTCTATGTAAAGTGGGTCTTGGCCGTCAGATTCAGCTGTCTGTCTGTGGCTCTTTGCCGGCTAGGGTCATGGAGGCGAAGGTTCGCCCATACATCCTAAGAGTAGCGGTTGCGGGTCCCATGTATATATGACCAGAGCAATAACTAAGAAAGACTGTTTTGGGAGAAAGGTTGAACTTTCTCTTTGTCATTAACCTTGGTGAACAGGGAAATATTTTACTGCATGATTTAGCTTACTACAATCACAGATTCACAGAATCACTGGTATGTGTATGCTCTCTCCACCATAAACCTATAGCAACTACCTTTTCGTTATTTCTCACTTCCAGCAATAACACTACGTACTTGTCTTAGTGAGATCATAATCCTTTTTTTTTTTTTTTTGGTGAAACAGATCACATTCCTTTATGAGCAAATTTAGGGTGACGTTTAGCAGCCCCTTTCATAATACTACGTACAATCCAATTTAGAAGCAAATTTAAAATTATCGTTGCCACTAAGTAATAGCTTTGTGGAGTAACATTAGCACGATTTGATTCTCTTACACCTTAAGACATTTGTGTTTTTTATGTGCATGTTCTATTTTACAAATATGTAAAGGGAGGCAAAATGAGCCTTGTTGAGCTCAACCAGACATTCACGCCTTGTTACAAACAATTAAGACATTGAGGCGGATCTTCCTTATGGTGAGGGGGGGCCTGGCTCCCCCTGGAATTTTAGATTTGTAAAAATTGCCTTATAAATATAGCAATTGACCCCTGCTAGCCTAGTGGTAAAATGTATATTTGTATTACATGAGGTCATGGGTTCAAACCTTGGCCCCTTCCAATTTTTTTACCAAGATCCGCCTGAGCCAAGCCCCAACTTGACATACCAAAGCTTGATGAGCCCCAGCTTCAAGTTATCAAGCGAATACAAACCTTGGCCCCTCCCAATTTTTTTTACCAAGATCCGCCTGAGCCAAGCCCCAACTTGACATAGCAAAGCTTGATGAGCCCCAGCTTCAAGTTATCAAGCGAATACAAGCGCTAAAAAAAAAAAGTTATCAAGCGAATACAAGCGCTCTTGCATTGCACGGGTGTGGATATGGACATAACTTTTTATGATTAATTATGAAGTCACCTTCGGTATATATATCGGGTAATTTGTGCCTTCAGAATGGGGTGATTTCTAAATAAAAAATAGAAAGGGCTGATATAACTCTGAATTAGCACATGTGCTTCGAAATAAGAATCAAGAGATGAGATCGAAGAATTTTCTCCTAACTTAGAGGTAGGAGGTTTGATTCTTATAAACATCTTTAGCTCTCCTTTCAAAAGAAAAGAATAAAGAATAAATGCTATGAAGTTTTTGAGTTTCTACAGCTCCCAGCTCCTTGGTTAACAAAATTTAAGGTAAACGCTCTACAATAAGCCGAATGATCATGGTGGTTGTTACACCACGTACAGTAGCTCACAAAGTTATCTTTGGATGCTGGATGATGATACATTCATTACCACCAAATTGTTTTTGGTGCTTCTTTTAGGTTAGATTCAGAGTATATCACATCTAACCTACCGCACTGAGTAGTGACTAGAAGCTTAAGCTGTAGACTAGCTAACGTCAGTAATATGTTGTACTCCGTAATGCTTTTACTATACATTAGATTAGGTAATGAAATTAATGTAGTCTCACAAACTCTTCCCAGGGACCTTGTTAGCACCTTATATGTGCAGCACGAACTAGTCCGTAACTTAGTTGTGTTTAAAATGAATCAAGGACTAGCATATTTAGTATGTTTCCATTCCCGCCATCTAAACTTTTTGGCAATAAGACTATTGAGATTGGTTACTTTTTCCTTTTTTTCCTTTTATTGCCACGAAAATCTTAGTAATGTTATCACTGCCCCAGCCACCCCAACGTATCCCCTTCTTCCAACCGATCATAGCCACCAGACGCCGCCGATGATGCAAAACCATAGCCACTTGACCATTTTCCGACGAATAAGATTGTCTCTAACTCAAACCACTGTTTGGCCTGTTTATTGCCGAATTTCCATAAATTTTGACAAATCGCAGCTTTTGCCACAATTTAAACTCCTCTCCTACTAATTTCATCTATTCTAACCTACCACAGCCAAAAAATTTGAACAAGAAAATTTGCAGCAACTAACTCAGTGATTACTGAAAGGACTAAATTTCAAAAAGCTTCCCCTAGGCCTGAGGTTGCATGCCTCGAGTTCATACTTCATAGACGTGGATGCGAAAATGTGGTTTACATTAGGTACTCCGTATATTTTGCAACGGGTGTTTTTCATGCACATGTGCCCGTTATATTACAATTGTAAAAGTATCACTTAAAAGAACTATCCCTTTGACTGCCCTGCGCAGCTAAAGGTTTCTACTTTCTAGACAACTTGACAAGAGACTCCTATCATATCAAAAGAAAAAAAAAATGTGAAAGATATCCATTTTATTAAAAGGCCAAAATATACAAGGCTTAAATACAATGTATTTGTGAACACTATGGATCAAAACCAAAGAAACTGTGTTTATATGCCCAAGCCAGTAGTCAAATACACAACTAATTCCGAGCTATAACATACTTAGCTCTATGAATCCAGAGGCATCTCAATGCCCCCAATCCTAATATATGCTATACCTGTACCTATAATTAAACATGTAATTGAGAGAGAAATAGAAGAAATCAACAATGAAGAAGAAAAACTAATGTACAACATACAACACTCAATGCCGACAGATGAGGTGTGCTCTTAATCACGGTGTTTATTGCCGCTTCTAACCTTTACTTGCTACAGCAGCTGATACCATTAGGTTGACACTCACTGCATATAAACAGGTTATCGTGTGAGATAAATTTTCAAATCCGCTTCAAAACGTTCTGGTATTACCAAAAACAACTACAGATTAAGACAAGGCAAGAGGGCCACGGGGAGAAAACATTACATACATTACTCCTTACAACCTTTTGTTGTTAATTTTATCATGACACATTTTTGATATGCTCATTTTCTTGTCTTTGCTGTAACAACTTGGAAACCCGACATTATTCTCAGAAAGAACGAACACTGCGAATTATCGTGTTTTACCTCATTCAAAATTATCTTTCAATTATTGTAAGAGCTGAGAGCAGCTATGACCGATCCGGTAGTCGATAAGGTTGTTGCCACATCTGGGTAGTCTTTCCAAGATGTTGTCACCTTGAGACTAGGATACAACCATTTCTTTATGGACTCCACAAAGGAGTCTGGATCAAAAGTAAGGATAGCTTCCCAGTCAACCTGTACTCCTTCAGGGATACTTCCAGTGAATTCCATGTTCGCTGCAAGGCATAATCCTAGCAAAACCACAAACCCAACCACAGCAGTTCCTCTACACAGGGGCATGAAATTGTACCTGAAAAGCCATTTGGAACTCATTGAAGAACATTATTACAATTATGTAGTTTAGCATTATCATTTATACTCAGGCTCTCTGTATCGGGCATAACACCTGCAGAAAAGCCTGGAAAGAAAGACGGCATCTAAAAATAAAGTAAAAAACTAAAGACAATTAGGATGTCATCAATAAGTTAAGAAGTGGTAGTTGCTATACCAGTAGTACGTCATCCTCAAAATTGCATCTCTGACAATTTCAAGGGCAGTGTCATCAGTAGACCCATAAGCTTCACCGCAATAAGCATTGCAAAGTGCCTGTCAAACAGTTGTTATTATTTAGATCTCATGATTGCAAGGTTGGAAACAACTGAGACATCAAGTTCTGCTATTGAAGCTTGAAGAAATACAAATACGATCGAACAACATTTTTTTTGTCCAACATTCTCAAGCCACATTAATTTACTCCAAATTGGGGTGACTTGGCTAGACCTTGCACGTACTATATGACCCTGGTCTGAGCTGACAAGGCTAATACCCAAATCAAGCAGAGAGCGAAAATTGTGTAATAATTCCAGCTCCATACAATGCTTCTTTTCTATAGAAAGATTCAAAACCCAGGACTGAGTCCTGCATCTAAACAAAAAAGATCCAATTTTTGAGGTAAATTTTCACAAGCAGAATGCCATTAAAATCTATATTTTATGATCAGAACAAGCTTATTCATTGGGAGGGATGGCGGGTTTTCTCCCCGAAATAAAATGCATTTTCCTTGAAACAGGTGACTTGTATGAAGATGCTAAAATCCAACCATATGCATCACAACAGCACTACTATCCATCTCAATTAACAGAATGTCATATCTCAATGCATAAAAAACCCTCTGATTAAACTAACAACGTTACAGGCAAAATGCAGCAATGTTATCTTTCAGATCTAAAAACAAGTAGAATGTTTCGTGCGTGGTTTTACCATTTTTTGTTATATGATCCAAAAACATATGAACCAAGTCAAAACCAGAAAGAATAAACGTTGGAACTGGGAAGTACTATAACAACATAAAGCACAAACCTCCCATGCCGCTGCCATTTCAGCCTCAAACTCATTCCACCTAGAAGGTGTACAAGGTGTTCTTATAGCGAAATCATATCCACGTTCTCCCCTAAAAAAGTATTGCATAGACGGACACATAAGTGTTTGCAGCTTCCTCCATCAGGGGAGAGAGGACATTTAATATTGCAAGGCTAAAACATGAATCAGAAAAATAAAATCATACGTTTTCAAAAGGGTGATCCTTGTCCCTTCCAACTGTTTACTGTGAGAAGCAAACAAACAAACCTTTTAGTAATATAAACACCAGCACTTAGCAACACGTATAAAAGAAATAAGTAGGCCTGCGAGTCTGCACACACAGGAAGCTGTGCCAAAACCATACAAAAAACGTCATGCACATTGTTACCCCTCAAATGCCATACTGTTGCACCTAGTAGCCACCCAGAAGTCCTCACCAACAATTTTGTGTAGGTCAGAGCACGATTCCACAAGCTTAAGCTACACATTCAATGAAATTAACTAGCTGGTGTTAAAAGCAAGTTAGGAGGAGATAACAACTGAAAATGACCAAATGACACAGAATGTATCAAGTTAAAATGAGAAGACAACTGTGCCTCACATCTTGCAACTGAGAGTTCCCAGATTTTAAGTAGTTTTTGTCTGTTAACATATAGCACGGAAAGATATCTAGGCAACGCAACTGCAAAATTACAATTGAAATAGAAAACTCCAATGGAAGGTATTCACTCACATCTTGTAACTTGGATTTGTCACATAAATTGATAACAGTATCAGTCTTGCTGCATGCATACTGCTTTTCCTTAATCATAGCCTTAGCAGCTTCAAGCGTTCTGAGGTGCAGAAAGATAAAATAAAATCACCAACAGCTTTCAATCTCTTTGGATTGGAGAGAGAACGACATTGGTACCTGTGAAAATTAGGGAAGTAGCGAGTTACTCGTGCTTGTCCAAGAGTAAGTGGAGTATGAGATCCAAATCCAGCATTGAACTCTTCACTGAAAGGCAGAGAAGTCAATTAGTTTCTAAATTTCTCGAATGCAGGAGCTGAGATCTACAATGAGAACAGGCAACTCCAAGTTTTGCTTCCTAGCTATTATTTATCTATTTTAACATGGCAGTAGCAGATGGCAGTAGTAATTGTCCATCACACATGCCCATATTAGATAAATGGCAGTAGTAATTTTGGTCAACCACAAATATTGTACAGCTTAACCTTCAGCCCCTTCTTGCAGTAGAATCGACACCAGCTGGTGGTATCGCAGCTCTTACTGGTTCACGCCTAAGCACCTCAGGTTTAAGGGAGTGGAATATGTGACTGCTCAGTTACGGGTGTAGTCGAACATACGTGCAGTGAGGTAAAACACACCTAATTTATCTGTGCTCG
Organism: Corrigiola litoralis; assembly: GCA_901111285.1. Taxonomy (NCBI): domain Eukaryota; kingdom Viridiplantae; phylum Streptophyta; class Magnoliopsida; order Caryophyllales; family Caryophyllaceae; genus Corrigiola; species Corrigiola litoralis. The sequence goes on from CAAKMY010039116.1 coordinate 7,288, forward strand.
AAATGGCAAGTTGTTGGAGATTACCTCAACTTGTTGATCCACACAACAGGATCACAAGGTTCCGAGATTTGTCTCCATTTGACAGCCAGTGAATACACATCTTGCCATGACATCATAGCTCGAGCAGATGGTCTATCTTCCAAAATCCCAAACGACGTTGAAACATCAGAAGAGCCACTAGTACTGCAACCAGGACCACCTCTGTTCTGACTGGCCATACTTGCAGTTTCCTTTCTGCGAGCTCTCCTGCCGTATTTTGCTGTACCTTTACCCGGATTCTTCAATTCTGCTTGCAAAGATCGCCAGGTTCTTGAGACCTTTTGGGCTATTTCAATAGCAGCCAACCCCGCCATACGATGCTAAAGATGATAAACAGTTGTCAATAATCATGTGTGAAGCGGTGAAATGCAAAATAGAGAATTATATCATAAAAATGACGGAAGAGCAAGTCAAGCTCAGTGCAAGATCAGATGCTACCATGGAGGTCCATTCTGTTATACTATCGGACAATACACAAGCGGACTCTAACCTTTTAGTTAAATTATAGTATTAATCAACAACTATTTTCTGTTTTCTATTTCTGGTGAATTTGAGACCCCTCGTGTCAATCACTGCCCAGAAAAGAAGCTTAAATTTATATATTTAAAATCATATTTGTTTATGCACTTTCATTTAGAGTTCACCCTTTTACTCTTCTTGAACTAGTCTAGTCTAAGTGCTGCGACATTTACATTTTGCCTTTTCCTTTAATTTGGGAATAGGATAGGGTATAGGGAGGCTACTACTGGGATTTTCTTTAAAAACTCTCATCAATTAAGGCAATACTAAAAGTTAAGTATTAGCACAAAATAAAATAGGTTAAACAACCTAAAGGATGGAAATAAATCTGAAAATCACTAAGCAAAAAAGTTGCAATCACATCAGACAGCTAAATAGGTGTTAAACGATTTACCTGACGTCTGTTAGGCAAGAAGCCTGGAGAGTGGTATTGGATCTTTTGTCCAATGGTATCAGCCGCATGAATAAGAGCAGTCTTCTGCTTTGTCATAGAGAAGTCTTGCTTCCTGAGCTTACCCTTTTTCAAGGATTCTCGCAGTGGAGGTTGCCTATAGACCTTTTCACAAACGTCTTTAGGATGCAATCTTTTGCACCAGTACTCCTGAGTTAGGGAAACAAAGCATATGATCAGGATGTAAGAAAGAGATATTCCTCTACACTTGGATGGCTACCATACAGGACCACAAGCTGCTACAATTCTTCACTCTTCAAGCCAAAACCAAAACGGATACAGAAACATGTACAAGCTACAGATGCTCAAAGCAGAAATTAATACAGTATAAATCGCAACGTGAAGACCATAAGGAGCCTAATTTTAAAATGATTGATCCCTGTCACCTACTCACCTGCAATACCTACACAGATGCTCAAAGGATTGCATGATAGACCAAAGTATCCCAGCTATCACCTATTGTTTCATGCACAACAGCCTAGTAGTCACAATATCAATCACCTGAGTTGCAGAACAGACCATCTCACAAGAGAACAATTGATATATGTGGCCATCGCACCTTTGACTGGCGCATTTGACAATGTTGAACTTCAAGGATCAGATAACAGTTTTTTTTTTAAACCTTATTGAAAGCCAATATCTCATAAAGATGTTATACCATATAAAGAACATTATAACATCAAGGGGCCTAATGACTTTCTCTGCAGACTCTCAACGATTTATGAAAAATGGAGTGTGTCATTGACGACCACGCTCTAGCTCCATGTCATCAAGAAACAGCCTACATTAGTTCCACAGTTTGATATTTCAAAAACGGCGATTTAGGAGAGCATGTGCACATGTAGGCCTAGCCTGGCTTGCTCGGACACGGGGATACTGGTACAGGTACGATACTAGTATGACTATCCTATCCTTGGATTTTAAAATTGCAAGGTACTGGGGGAGGGGGTCGGGATAAAGGATACAGCGACTTGGTCAAAACAATTGTTTAAATTTTGCATTAGTGGACGAGTTTTTATTGTGTTTGTTTATGAGCATTCATTTAATGGCCCAAAAAGAGAAGAAAAAAGAGACTCAGTACTACTATAAGCCCATAAATCCCAGTGGCCCTTTTTTGACTAATAAAACAACCTCCGCTAGTTAACAAAATGGTTCAACTGATGCCTTAGCCCAACAATTATAACACCCTGAGATACACACACACACACACACATCTTTCTGCTGCGAACAAAGACAGGGAGGGGATCAGCCCAGAGAAGACGGCGGCAGGCTTGATCGGAGACGGAGGTTTGAGGGCGATAAGAACACTGCCTGGCTAAAAATTCTTTGTAGAACAAACGCACTATGGTCTGAATCATCAACTTTTTTAGTTCCCTTTTCAATTTCAGATCTAGGTTTCAGTTCTTATTCCATGCGCCACCCCCCCCTCTTATTTTTTAAACACCGTTAATAGCATAGGGGTATCCCAGGGTCGTACCTATCCATCCGTGTTTGACCCATATCCCGTTTCGTGTCGGGGTGTCGTGTCGCGTTGACATATGGTACGCGGCTTTTCAGCCGCATTGAGTATCTGAGGGCCTAGCCACATACACATGTAATTTGCTAGACAAGGAAAGGATTTTCTATTGTTTCATCAGCAAAGGTTGTTTTATAACAAATTAACAATGATCCAACCAATCCATTTACATATCTTCACAGAGGACTCTTAAAATAAAAAAAAATAAAAATAAAATGTAGTACTTTTGGCTCCAGACAAAAATCAAGGCGCAGTATATGATGGCAAATTACTTCAATCAAGAGGATCATGCATAGGTTAAGCATACATAGATCATAGGCAAATACAAGTAAACAAAATTCAGATCCAAAATTTTCTATCACAGAAATACCTGAAGGAAGATACTCAAATTTGAAACTCCATAAATTCCAAAATGTGGGAAATGCATTTCTCACCTTAAAGAGGGGATCAATATCACCATCAATGTCAAACCAGCAAAACTCGCTGCTGATTTTTGATGCTGTATATAGAGCTAATTCTTTCTGAAGAGACAAAAAAGAAAATAGAGCATAAGAGTGTTGAAGTTTTCAGCATATGCACTAAAACAGAAGTAGTACAACAAGCATTTGAATAATGCTTCTGAACTATTGACAATACACTATTACACTCAAAAGTCCACACCTAATATCGATAGAAGTCCTACTTCATCAGCAACCCGAATAGGGGGGATGGCAGAGGTTGCTGCACCTAAGAATAGTTGGAACCAATTATCCTAACCGTTGCTAGGTATATTCAATTTTGTTTTTGTTGGTATATATATGAGACACTGGAATATATGAGTAATTAATATAATCATAAGGAGCAGACCTGGTAAAATGCAAGGCACTGAAGCACAAACTTATCCATGGAGTCCAATTCCAAATCTAAAGCAGCATCATAGTCTTTAACCTGGTACCATTAAACGAATGCTCAAAACTGTGAGCACTACTCTCAGTAACCACATATGAGGCAGATAATAGAGGTTGTGAATCTATACCGCTTCTCTGAACTGTCCAATAGCATGGTGACAGGAAGCCCTTAGATACAAACATTCCACATTTGAACTCTCAATACCCAGTGCCATAGATAAGTCCTTGATGGCATTCCTGACAAAGAGAAACTTCTTTAAGTGGTTAGCAAGTAGAAGTGGAAAATGAGCAAAAAAAGGAAGAAAGCAGAGCTAAGCAATCTCAGCTAAAAACAAAGACGAACAAAATATAGCATGTTCCGTCTTCACAACGTGTAGGTGTTTACACAATCTTAGCACACCAATTCACAGTACTATGCAAACTTGCAAACAGAAACAAGTAATGGAGCAATGTTAAGGTTGATTCACAAGTCTCGTAACTAATACAACAAATAAATGAAAACTGCTAGCCCCTCATTTTTTTGGTCCCAAAACTGGAGATCTAAATAGTATAGTCAGGGTTACTGTGGACATAAGACACTTTCTGGAAGACTGTCAAGAAAGGGGAGCACAATAGAACCCCAGAAATAGACCTGGAAGGTTTGATATTTTCCCACACTCCCTATGTACCGTCCAGCTCTTCACAGGTATCCTCAAACAACTTAGCACTACATATATCTTTGGCCGTGACAACCACAACCTAGCCTCTGAAAAAGCACTTCTCTACAAGACTCAACTAGTTGGAGGAAAAGCAGCATATGTATTGAGCTCCCCGAACCCACCACAGGCAGGATGGATGATGAATGCTTGTTGTGTTGTGCGAAGATACAGTGGTTTACAATCAAGTGAAGATTTACATCTCAGTGTCATTAAGGCAGTAATTTGCACCATATTCAAGGTGTATGAACCATTGAACCATAGTATTGCTTTTAACTACTGTTCGCAGGAGGGGATTTCAAAATCACACAATATCGAAGTTGGAAGTAGATCTCAAAATGAACAGATCAATTGAGTTCTAGCAATAGGACCTAAAATAGAAATCAGCAGGCATACTCCCCACCAAATTGTTGTAGTTTATGATTTGACTTAGCTAAGTGATCTAATGCAAAAGCAAGTATTTTTCAATTTTTCCATAGACTAGACATTTCCAACTTGCATGAACTAAATGTGCACGCCACCATTCATCCTAAATTAATTTTAAACCACAACATCTTTTCAAGAATACGGAGTAGTTGTTAATCAAATGAGTGAAAGAGCCCTACCTGTGGTCTCCCATTCCGTGGTTAAGCAGTCCACGCAAGTAATATGCTTTTGCATACCTGATTCTCATACAAGGAAGAAAACGATAATAAACAAAAAATACAAAAGCATTCAACCCGTTACCATTAAGAAAAGGTATGCAACTCCAACTGTGATCGTTGCACCTTACTCCCCAACTTGAGAAGTGAAGCGTAATTTGCAATATTACCTCCCATCAATTTCTATAGCTCGTGTGAGGCATTCAAAAGCCTTATCTGTGCTTGCCAAATCTTGATAAAGCTGCCAACCATATACGATTGAATCAGTAAAGACATGCAATTGATGCAATCTGCATTTCTTCCTATGTTAACAAAAATTAGGGCCTCATTGAAGCGACAATTGAATAATCCTGTGAACTTAAGCTCGTACAGCACACTCGAAAAGAAAAGATAAGACTTGAGGGAAATGAGCCTATATATCAACTTTGCACAGTAGGGCGGGTAGGGGGTGGGGGCAATAAGATAATATTTCATTCAGCACTCATACTAGAACTAGGCATCAAGCTTCTGATTGCTAATTTGCTAATACCTAGAATAAGTGTCCTTGGCTCCATTAACAGTCTACCTAAATGTCAGTCTGCACAATCTAAAAGCAAAGAAGAAGAGACCAAGTAAAGAAAATGTTTGAATGTTCATAAATTGCAAATTGGTGCATGAAGTAATAGGCAACAAAAAAAGTACTGAAAAACAAAAAGATAATGCGAGTGACTTGCAGTTATTGGTAAGATGAGGACGCAACTTGATCAGTTACACCAGGCGAAAGACCAAGGAGCACAACTTCTGAAGCAATTAGGCGAATTCAATAGATAAGGGTGTAGCGCACAATACAGATACGCAATACACGATACCTGGGTAACATGAGCCCATGCCTCTAGGAAATTAGGGTCAAGTTGAAGCGCTTTCATATGTGATTCTTCTGCTCTCTTGTATTCACCGACTGATGATAAGGACAAACCCTATAAATGTGAAAAATATTCCAGTAAGAAAGAGTACTGGAATAGAAACACACACATTGACTTCCTAATGACCCTTGAAACTGAAATTTGAAACCCCAAGGACTCACCAAATAAGTATATGCGGACGTGTTAACCCCATCAAGCTTGACACATGTAGAAAGGTCTTTAACAGCTGCATCATAATCCTTGAACTTGAAATTAACAATACCTGAACAACAAAAGTCAAACAGATCAGCAACTATTTGCTGGAAAGACAACTTAAATCAAAGCGTAAACACTGATTGCTAAAAAGTCAGCATTGTCCTCTAGTGACAATCCGTAATAATATATTGGAACCTCAATCATGCATCATGATATAGTAGTCCAAGATAGTCTCATGACAATAAGTGATAATTTACTAGACCCAATCATGTCTGTGCCTTACTAGCAGTCAGTAACCTCGTTGTCTCTAGTTCTTTGAGGAACAACCCTTATAATCAATTCCTTGCCAAAAGATACTGTAACGGCAACTAACTTACAACAATAAAACAAAGAGTGGATCAGGCATCGCCTGCTGCAAATTATTAGCTGTACTGACACAAACCTATTAGTTTTTTGTAAGTCTTTATATGAATTAGGGGAAAAGCTGTTATTATAGACGCATGAGGACGAGTCCTTCAAGCTATAAGGATTACGGATGGGCCGAATTCCTCAGAATGAGTGCAACTGCAACACCCTTAAGGCATCGACAGCCTTTCCCCGAAGAGATGCCGGAGAGACTACCCTCCTCGAAATATACTCCTCAGGATGCAGAATCCTGGTAAGGGATTATCCTCTCACACCAAATGCAATGAACACAGAAAGAACCACACACTTCCATAGCAACTCTTCATTTGCTCCAAACTAAACCCACAAAAGAAATACAAAGAAAGGGAACACTGAACTAGGACATAATTCCCACTAAATAAGTCTTGTCCTAGACCAATTATCCTAAGCCAAAGGGAACAAGCTATATGACACCGGCAGTGCAAACCTATCTCCCTCTCCCTCCCACACAGACATCTGGACTAGGAGTAGAGCTAGGTTAAAGAACATCGTTTGTACTTTGTACATAAGAGCATCTTCTATATAGGCTATAAATTCAAAAGGCTGAATTAAAAGCATAAACAGCTTGACTGCTTGTTTGGTATGACGTAATATATTAAGGGATAGATAATTAATTTTGAATGTAAATCTGCCTTTAAATTTGACATTGGGGTAGTTAGAACAATATCAGACCTGTAATTGTATATGAAATGCTCACATCTAAAAACAATGGCTGGAATAATCTCACATTTATGTGCAAAATACTATGGCAAAGGAGATTTAACTGTACGATGGATTTACTTATTTATGCTTTTTTTGGCTGTAAGTCCAGTTCTTTTCCAGTCATGCAATTGTTGTATGGTGTTAGATTTGAATTTTCCCTTTGTTTTTTCAAAACAAGCTTTTGCTCACATTTCAAGGCTGCTGAATAATATTGTGCTTATTTGTTAAATGCTGTGTGCAGCAGATTCTGTTTGGCATAGTATTTAACTGTACGATGGATTTACTTATTTATGCTTTTTTTGGCTGTAAGTCCAGTTCTTTTCCAGTCATGCAATTGTTTTTTGGTGTTAGATTTGAATTTTCCCTTTGTTTTTTCAAAACAAGCTTTTGCTCACATTTCAAGGCTGCTGAATAATATTGTGCTTATTTGTTAAATGCTGTGTGCAGCAGATTCTGTTTGGTCACTGTCCCGGAAATTTAGCTTCTCTACGATTTTAGTTAATTAAATTACTTAGAGATTACTCTTTTGATGCTTTATACATGTGTTTTCCTCCTGCTGCTAGTCTTAATACTACTTTGGATTACAGTCGCTTCCTAAACTATTCTCCAGCTCTCCAAAATGCTTTGCTCTGTACTATTAGAAACATCCTCCCTACTATGGAGCTGAGTGTAGATTTGTAAGTTAAGGCCCAACCTAAGACTATTTATATAAAATGGTCTTATCCCGCAACTTTTTATCGATTGAAGGTTATTACTTTAAGGCCCCACATTGGGGGGTGACCATACAAGAAAAAGTTCATCCGACTTACCCCTCTCATGTAGTATATCAGCTGAGTTAGGTTCGAACTCCAACGCCTTTGACAAATCATCAATAGCCTGGAATTTGAATTCAATAACATGTATCAGGTTTTTAGAAAGAAGCATCAACCTTTAAGCAAATTTACAAGTCACCAGTAACCTGGAATTTTATTTGACTAAATTCAGATCTAGAAGAAAGCACAAACTGAGACAGCAGCACTCCAGCAGTGATGAAGAACTCATGACTTGATATCAGACTATTCAGGACAAAGATAATTATAAAGAAAAGGACAAAGGAAATAGTGTATATTGTAGTAAGAGGTCAAAGAATAAATAATAATGGCAAATCACCAATCCAAACCATCTCTGAATATGTAAAGCTTCCCATCCCCTTTTGGAAAGGGGGTGGGGGGGATAAAAAAGAGCATTGCAAAATACTTCAAGAGTACAGATATCAGACACACATAGACAAGCTTAACAACTCAGGTTACTATATAAAAAACACCAGATGACCAAACCAAGTAAGACGAACATATTAACTGCCGAGCCACCATAACAATTCCCAACAAGCATATGACAACGGAGCATCTGAAGATGTTATTGCAGGTTATACAACTAGTCTTCTAAGTGTTTGCATCACTAACTACTCCATCTGCAGCGAAGAATTAGAAAGGTCAATCCACCCTTCAAGGGGATAAAAACATCAGTAACCGCTAAGTACCCAACGGTACTAGACAAAGCCATCTTCATCAAAAGTTAGATTTTGACCTTTCACATTGGCAATCTAATCACTCAAAGTACTCGCCCTTTTCGTCCCTTTCGAGACCCAAAACCCTTGCACTATACCTCAAACATTAACATCAAAGTACGGGAAACATCTACTTAGAATACTACCATGCAAGGAGTGGCAGGAGAGCACAGCAGAAAGCAATTTCAAAACTGAAATGCTTAAAACTTAGAAAGTCTAAAATCAGGTTGTCAACTATAAAGATAAGCAAAACATATATACACGGCAAGAGATATAAAAATCATGGGGTTAATATGACAGTGCCCAAATGTTAGAAAATATCTCATTCAATGATTTTGATAATAATAGCAAGGCATATAGAAAAACAAATCATCAAGCATATCAGCATATCAAGGGTTTTCTCAAGCTCAAAAACAAATCTAACAACTGAACTTATGCATTTAACTGTAAATTAATAATCTGTCATGACACGTTGGTGAATAACTCAGTACAAGCTACACATTGAACTTCTATTACAACTCCATAAACATCTGTTAAGCAAATATCATAATAAAAAGAGGTTCTGCACTGTCCGCTAATCCTAAGTGAAGATATTTACTACAGATAAGTGAACTCTTGAACATCCCAACATGCTTTTGGTCTTGCAACAAAAACTTAAAAAGAACGGGTTGCTTATAAGTAATACAGTAAGATATCAGCAGATGGAGTGGAGAATCAACAGGACACTGCATTTTATCTTACCCCAGCCGAGTCTCCTAAAGCAGCTCGAGCTTGCCCTCTGCGTTTCCATGCCTCACCGGCTAATGGGTTTATCTCTATGGCCTAAACAGAAGTTTACAAAAGCTCATGTCAGCAACACCTGAAAGACTTCCAAATGGATTAATGAAGTGCATACCTTTGTAAAATCAGCAATTGCCGCATCAAGTTCTCGTTGGAAAGCATATGCTGTCCCTCTCCCAATCAATGCATCTGGGTAATTCGCATTCTCTCTTAGTATCTGCAACAAAGACCACAAGTTGTTGAAAGCTAAGGTTGGCCACCATTACATCAGGCCAAAAAAAAAAACACCAATGGGTAAGTGTATAACCTGGTCAAAAACAGATATTGCATGTGTGTATCGTCCCTCATTTACCTGCCAGAATCCAGATAGTAAAATGCCAATGAAAAAAACTCCAAATTATCTGATTGTCATTGAAGTAAATAGTGGACAAAGTTTGTAACTGTACCAGTATCTGCATTTTTAACAGTTCTACTCAATATGAGTCAACATGTGAGCATCAGAAATACGGTAACAAAGACCTACCAATGCGCATTTGATTACTTACGTTACGCATATGGTGTAAGTAGTGCCACATGAGCATTTAGATAAATATCATTAGAATTCATTGTTAAATAATAATGAGTAGTATTAATCCATCTTAATCTGTAAGATTACAATAAATTTCCTTAACCCTACACAATAAGACATTTCTACAGAAAAATAAGAGCTAATGTATGAAAATATTAAGCTCCTCAATTGCTCTTCCTCTCTCCTCCTCGCCCCTTTCCCTCAAAACCTCATACATTCTAGTTGGAGCAGCACTAGTCTTTCAAAAATTGTTTCTCCATACGTAACAATTGATTTATCTTTCTTAGGAGACTCTTGTCTCAGCAATGATGCAAAGTAATTTTTTTTTCTAGCATCATTAATTAATAAGTTATTGAGTTGATATAATGCTGATTTTGTTCACTTTGGAACTAAAAATTCCCGAGCAATCATAAATTCATAGAAAGTGTCTAACATTGTCTGGCATACAATGAAAAGATAAAATTCCCACATGGAGTTCCAGTTCCCTAAGGTAAGAGACTTCGTCCATTTTGGAGGAAGTGGAGCTCATAAGGAATACAACTTCTTTCTGTCAACCACACAACTAGTAGTGTCCCACTTCCCCTTTTTTTTTATCGAACTAAACAAGCACATATCTATTTGACAATAGTTGTTTCCAACATTTATAGCATAAATCATAAAGGTTATACCTTGAGAAAAAGCAGCATAGTCATTAGGCATCGTGACGAATTCGAAAAAATGAATTACTCACCGCACTAGACCTTCATTGTTACTAATTGTATCAAATAGTGAAATTGGAGTAAGAAGCGCACTAGACTTTCAGTGTAGTAGAACAAATTAAAATGGTTGGTAAAATTGTCAACTCTCCTTAAGTATTGAGAAATACTTACTTCCCTTGTCCCCCCTTGACCTATTTGACTTTAAACAAATATTAATATAACATGGTCAAAGACAAGTATTTCCACTTGGGCCTATACCATATAGTCATTCTGGGACAGCCAAAAAATGAAAACAGAGCAACATTTTGTTTTGCATATCTCACCAAGGGTCAAACGTAAATAGCCTCTGTGTTAACGCTGCGTCAATCTGACCTTTCCTCCTCACCTACTTTTGACGGAAGCCTATATCGAGGCATTAGGGTAATGTAGATGTTATAAAGTATCTCAAATGTATCACCTAAGGGCTAAGGCAACTTAGAAAGCTTTTTGTTATAAATCCTAGAGATATTTTTTTATGTTATACGGTATTATTGTGAAATTTTCTTACTAAATTCAAGTTTATAAATTTTTTGTATCATATTTTTATCTCTGAAAATATGCGCCTTGTTGCGATCTCGCGCCTGTCACTGCCTCTTGACTTACAAGTCTCCAAAACACCCAACGTGTCATATTGCATCTTGCATTTGAAACATTTTTTTGTTATTATTTTAAACAAAAGAGGCATTAGACAACTAGAGGTCCACCAAGCATCAAAATCACAACTACAATTGAGTCCAGGAGTGATAACGATAGATGAACATGTTAAAACATTGTTTTTGATGCAAACACACACTAGTATCCAATCTTTTAAAGGCAAATGCCATATGGTTCTCTTTAGGAGGGGTCTTCTATCACAGAGCGGCAAGGAAACCTAGGTATAGTTAACTATAATTTTAGTGGACAAGTATGAACTCACACAAAAGGTCCATCAAAAAGCAGAACATACAATCTCTATAGTCTTTACTTTCATGAGACACACGACATAGACTAGCACTTGGTATGAGAAAAGGTAGCAGCTATTATAAGGTATGCCCTTCCACAAAAGCATTTATTTCAACATTTCAAACAGCGAGAACATAGCTGTATATATTAGAGCGAAAAACCCGATAGTGCTACATAGTTGAAAGATCAATATGATTAACCAGCTATGCTAAGAAGCTTACCGTCAGTGGCATACCCCTGATTATCTTACCAACAAATGCAAGAGTTGAGTATATACCTGTGCTATTCCCCTTGATAGTCGAAAATCTAAGCTTATTGATTTAGTCTTTAAAGTCCGAGCAACACCGGCTTTCTGGGTCTTCTTAATGGCATCGCTCCAATCGAAATCTTCAGGGTTTTTACCGTTTGATTTGCTGGGAACCTTAGATGGGTTAACTTTATTGCGTGGTTCCTCAATTGGCTTGCTGCGTGATTCCAACTCACTGCTCAACTTTTTATAAGTGCCATTGGACTTGCTTTCAAGATTCTTTGTTTCTTTCATCTTTTCTACTTGCCCATTCAGCGGATGAGATTCAAGAACCAATTTGCTTTGGATTTCAGATGTATGGTTTGATTCAGTGCTCAAGCTTTTATAAGTGCCATTTGATTTACATTCGAGATTCTTAGTTTCGTTCATCTTCTCCGCTTGCCCATTCAGCATGTGAGATTCATGAACCATCTTGCTCTGGACTTCAGAGCTACTATTCGATTCAGTGTTGCTTTCGGAATTATCTCCCGACTTGCTATAATCCTTGAAAATACAACCACTATGGCCTTCTTTGACTGCTAATGGTGCAGATAAACCATTAAGCTCCATAGTATGCTCTTCTTGTTTGATGTTTTTATTTAAGTTCGCCTTATTCAGCAACTCTTCTAATTCTAACAATTGTTTCAAATCTGCAGACTGATTCAGAGCACAGTCATAACCTTGCTTCCAGACTTGCACAGCCTCATCTTTTCTTCCCAAGGCAGAACATGCTTGACCTGCATTAACATTAAAAGAAAATTACTGCAATACATTATCAGAAAAAACCACAGCATATTACATCCCATGAACAAGAATTTTCAGCTAAAAGAACTCACATCAGTGAGGGTAGACAGTAGACAAGTTACAAATCAGCTAACTGTATAGGTGGACTTTAGCTTTACATTCTAAGCAGCAATTGTGTATTCTTCCCTTTGTAGATGAAAATAAGCATGATAGCTTAAGGGCTTGAGATTTTTTGTACTTGCCCTTCTTTTATTAATGGACTTTTGCCCTTCTTTTGTATAGAGATTTTTGTCCATCTTTTGTTGAAAGGTCTCACCCCCTTGGTGTCTCATTTATATAATCATTATTACCTATCAAGATAAAGAAAAAGAGAGTAGCAGAAATAGCCTTGGTCACTGGAATCCTAGGGAGTACGCTATGAAGAAAAAGAAAGTTATCAAATTTTCTTCAGGAATTACAGTAAGCAGACGTGAGCTACCACCGTCCACCAGCTTATATACCACTGCTAGCCCCATGGTGGCATAACGTTACAAGGACGAGAACCTAGTTTCTATGAACCTAACACCAAAATCTTTCATTTTCAAAGGCTTTTGGAAACTAAACTCTTTTACCAATCTACACTTTCGTTCATGCTTATACATTCATCTGTAAAATCATGTTTGGTTCTAATAATCCCTTCACATTCCCTGGACAATGCCACTTATGATACTACTTACGAAGTTACGATCCTGCAATGGTCCAAGCAAGACAAGGAATCCATACCGACCTTGATTGTTTTCCATTTTTGGATCGTAAGACGGATTCCATCTTCCGCATCTACTGTTTTCTTTCATTCATCCAACTGATTGTGTGATTCCAATAAACAAGCCTAAAAAAATTTCCCATAAATAATCTTCATCTGCAGTTTTTCCCCAAGAATCAATCATGAAGAGGCTCAAGATACGATGGGTCGGCAATCTTCTGTGCCAACAAGGAATAAATTGTCTGCCCAAGCAACTAGAAAATTCCAAAAGAAAAGTAAATAAGAAGAAAAAGAAGGGGGAGGGGGGAAGGTTGAGTGTCCTGGGAGTTAATCTTAATCAGGGAAACCAAAGAAGTCAACCAGAAGAGAATAATCATATTCTTTTAGTCAGCCGAGATCGGCCACCAGCCTGTGACCCACCCCTTGTGCATCGAAACTTTGGAGAGCCCCATGGTGGCATGATCTCGTGACCTGACAAGGTTGGAGATAAGTTTCAGCTAACCTAAAATCCGAGAGCTTTCATATTCTGAGTCTTAACTCATAAACTTAACTCTTTTCTCTATCTGTAGTTGCAAATGCTCATAGGCTTGTCACTATAACACTGTTGACTTAGGCTCATATTCCCTCTTTCTCACCCTCTCTTTTGTGCACTACTATGCCTATGATCCGTTGGTCTTTTGCAACATTGGTAGGTCTATTCCAATAGCCTTTTCTCAACGATTTGTGAGTGTGTGCCTTTGCGCGTGTCTTGCACTTATAAGCATGCAATTTGCAACTTGCAAGTCGGCCGTAGCAGATCTTATTCAAGTGTTATGCACACCCGAAAATCTCGTGTAGTGCAAATTAATAAATTGTCCGATCGGTAATAGTATTCGCGTGTAGTTTGACATGGAATGACAAAAGTGGATATCCACCTCTAATACCAACCGTTCACATTACGAGTTAATATCCTTGACGAGAAATGCAACTCGACTTCACCATTGTAAACGCCGACTCTTTCGAGAGTATAGGTTTAGCTTAATAATTGACGGTCTCAAACAACACTCTCTGCTCACAACACACGAAATCAATCCTCATAACGATAACTGCTTGTAGTCCTCATAATTAACGAACACAATTATTTAACTCCAATCAACAACAACTATAAAATTGTCACTACATATTACACAACTAATCCAAACAATTGATACTAAATAACAAAATCAATAAAACAAAGTAAAAAAAACTTACCTTTAAGAATGTAAGCTTGAAGAAGAGCAGGATCAAGGTCAAGAGCGCGATCGCAATCCTTGATCACATGCTTATGCAGCTCCAATTGACTGTAACAGAACGCTCTATTGCTATCCTCACCACAACAATTAACTAATTAATCACCTCATTTATAAAACAATCACTAAAACAAATCAATCAATCAATAAAATTATACCAGAGGTCTACAATGGAGAATGAAGTGGCGAGGAGAGAATCGAGAATGCGAATGGCTTTCGACCAGTTCCGAGAGCTGCAGAGCTTCGCTAGCTCTGCTCTCTCAGACGCCATTGATGAGGTACAAAATGCTAGAGAGACAAAATGTTAGAGAGAGAAAATGTCGTATAATATAAAGTTGAAATGTGAGAATGAGCAAAGAAAGGAAAGTATAGATTCAATTTCCAGGATGATGATATTTCGCGGAAATGTTGGGAATACAGCAGTGTTAAAACTCGCAAGGAGGAGTTGATTCTGGTGGGTATATCCGGCTCGAATCGAGTAAACTGGATAATAGAAAAAAAAAAAAAAGGGAAATTAAGGATGGTATTTATTTCATATTTTGGTTTTTTTTTACATGTTATAGGGGTAGGTAAATTAGTTGAGGTGTGACGTCATCAATTGTAGGTTTTTGGGTTTTATTCTGTTTGTTTTTACAGTTTGTGTGGGTCAGAGGTTAATGGAGAGGGGATCTGGGTCGTACACGTAAGGGAAATGACGTGGTAGTGGTGGTCTTGAGAGGGATGGATGGTTGGGATTGAGTTGAGGGGTTTATGAAAGTTTGTGAAGATGTTGACCTTATGATGGATGGGAGTTCATTTCAGTTCACTTTACACTTCATAGGATGATAGGAATCGGATCTCAGAGGATTTGACATCGATCTAAATTTTACTGGTGACATGTGATCTTTGGGATTGCATTTACACAAATCAAAATTTGTACACCACATATTGTGTTTTTGACTTTTATTACTTGGGAAATGAAGATGCATACTACTCCTACTTGTTAGCATGTGGATTTCGGAGCATTTACTATAATATACGAAGTACGACGCATATGATATACATCGACGTATATAATAAGAGATCAAATCACAACTATTTATATTAGAGATCTAAAATTGACCGTTAGATTAAAAAATTAAACTACAAAAAAAATATAATTAGAAAAACATAAAAAATATATAAATATCATTTAACAAAAGTACAAACCTGATAAAAACTATTATTATAATTAGAAGAAATCATCTCAAAACCTTAATTTGAAGGACTCAAACCCCACCCTAGCCCCACCACCACCATTACTCCTCAACCCCATGCCACACCGTATAAGCAACGAGGGAGGGGGAGGGGGAGGAGGTCAAAGGGGAAGGGGCAAGGGTGGTTGGTGATGGAGGAGGAGGAGGTTCGGGGAGAGGGAGGAATCAGTCGCCGGCAATGTGGTTTTTCTTTGTTGTTTAATTGTTGGCACCTTTACTGAGTTCTTTTTACCAAATTCAGTTGTAAAAACTAGTGACAACACATTTAATAGTAATGTCAATACTAGTCTGCCTGCCTCAAAAAAATTTCCTAGCTCCACCTCAAGTGATAATCCCAAGGTTTCCAAAACACCCTCAACAATAATTAAACTTTTATTCAGCTTATTGGTTAAACTAATAATTCTTTAGTGACAAATATAGTTATCTAATTAACACAAAGTATTTAAAGTGTTTGAGGAAGAAAAGTACCAATTAAAGCTAGACTTGAAACTCCTTCATGGCCTTAATCCTACAGTCATCAAAAAGGAGGAAAGATATGTCATGCCATACCACTGCCTAGACCTGGCAATCGGGTCAT
>CAAKMY010039123.1:0-21700 GCA_901111285.1 Corrigiola litoralis
TGGTGGGGAAGAAAACTAAGAGAGGTGATTATGAGAGTAAAGCCATTAATTTGATAAGAATTGTGGTATTGTAAGAATTGTTATAATGGTAGTTTTGCAATAATTGAGGAGGAAAGTTGGGATAATTAAGAAGATATTAATTAGGAAGGAGAGTATTTGGTGTGGAAGGAATCAAGGAAACTCAAGGAAATGAAGAGTCTATCATTTGTCACTCTGTCCCTGCTCTCTTGCAATTCCCTTTTACAATTCTTTTTTTTTTTTTTATAAATACTAAGAGATTTGGCTACTTGAGTATTGGGCCTTTGGTTTTGGGGGCCCTGTGCAAATGTTCACTTAGCACACCCCCAAAACTGGGCCTAAAGGTGACATTTGTAGAATTCGACATTATTTAGCTAAATATATGTAAATCAGGTAAGGATCAAGGTTGACTCAATGGTTGGGAACTCAACCTGCTTGGGGGTTGTCCCAAGTTCGAATCCTTATACCCCCTCCCCTGCAACATTAGTTGCTCCAATGTACCAAAAAAATATATGTAAATCAAGATTAAATTGGTGGTCTCTCTATACTCCCATTTTCTACCCCAAACCAAACCAGCGAGTCTAGGTTCTGTGATTATAGTCACGCAAGTGTATTTTTGGTTAAATAAAACCACACAAATAAGTCGGGGAAAAAACACACCATGGTTAGAAGGTGAAAATACTACTACTACTCCGTATATCACACTGCGAATCTGTGATTCTGATTGCCGCGGCGCAACTACATGAATTACTTTTTCGGACGTGTTCTCGCGCTTGTAACCGTTAGTTTATGCTTTATCTAATGACGCATACTTCAGCAAAATAAGAATCCACGCGAATAATAGTTGGATTAAACCGATTATCTAAAGCCTGCAGAAATTGTGACAGAAGCTTATCTAAATTTCCAATTTCAATTCATTGAAGGAAAAGTCCCTAGCTGCTCTACATGGACCAACATGAACCAAGCAGGGTCCGGGAAAAGATCAGGGAGGCCTAATTGACTACAGAGGAGACCACCTATGCCGTGTTTCTTTAAGCCCTGTAGTGTGCCACGTTTAATAAGGGTATACCATACAACCTAGAGTTGAGAGGGGCTTTGTCAAAAACAAAAAAAAAAAAAAAAAAGAGTTGAGAGGGAAAATTTAAGCCAGTTCATGCATACCAAACCTATACTCTAATGCATAAATTTTTTTTCTTTGTGGTTGTAGGAACATGTGCAAATCGAAATCAAATCCTATATCTCGTGATTGAAAACTGAGAATGACATTATAATGTTAGATCTCGCGCGATTATTAACTACGGAGTATTAGTTTAAGTTTGTGGAGCTAAGAACTTGTACCTTCGGTACATGTTATAGTAAAGAAAAGAATAAGAAAGTTATCTAAGTGAGAATAGACATTATTGCTCCCTGCATAAACTACTTAGGGCGAATCCATTAGTTGGTAGGTCTCCAATCTACTTGGTTTGCCACATCAGCTTTTCTGGTTAAACATGTTGAAAATGAGGTTTTATTGTAATGGAAAGTGTATTAAAAGACATGTCTGATTAAGTCCCACAAGTAAGAAAAATCAAGCTGAAAAAATAAGGGAAAAATAGCTGAAAAATAATAAAATGAAGAAAAAGGGGAGCACCTGCTTTCTCTTTCTTTGGTTGGGCTTCTTGGTTGAGCAGGCCCAACTCAAGTCAACTAGCAAATTGAAATGGGTGTTGCTTAACACAACCTTCAAAATACTAACACAATCAATTTTTCTTTTATTTTTCCTTGTATTTTGGGGTTTTAACATGAGTGTATTAGTATTCTGAAGGTTGTGCTAAGCAATCAAGATTGAAATTCAATGGTGACAAGATTTCAACCTTTCCCAAATTTACAAACATGCTATAAAAGTCACCATTGCAATTGCTCTTACCAAAAAAGGAGGAAAAAAAAGGTAGTCCAAATGACATCATAATGAATTATTCGAGTAGACAAATGGTGTATAAATAATTTTGATCAATACAAATTATAAGTTAAATGGCTTATTTATTGAATAATTCCTACAATTCACCTCTCCAACTTGATATGTTTTGTTTTTCCAAAAAAATTAAAAACTTGATGTGCTTTTTACCAAAAAAAAAAAAAAAAAAAGGTACTGTCGCGCGTTAAAAGGTTTGACTGGTAGAGTGGTAGATGACTAGATGCTATCTACCTGAGTACACAACAAGAAGTCAAAACTTTCTCCAGAGGAGAAATTATTCCGCAGTAATGACCAACACGAACGATGTATAACCATTTTGATGTGGAGTTTCTACGTAAAATATTTAGACAAAGCAAATATTTGACAATCGTCCCATCATCCTTCTTTCTGTCTGATTGACTGGTAGCTCAGGTAATACATATTATGTTATAATCACTAGCTAGTGCTAACTAAAGTAATGAATATCGCAAAAAATTGCTGCACTACCATAGTGTTAACAAATGCGTACTCAAGAACAAAACCATCAACTCCTGTTCTATATTTGCTCCCTAGTACTCCTACAATGCCTTTGCTCGACTAGCCTTCCGGTTCAGTACTCCATCACGGGTTATGAAGCGAAAGACCTGCAATCGGAGAACCGGATGGCCGGCATCTTCCAGCAATGGAGGGAGAAACACCGAAAGGTATACAAGCATGGTGGGGAAATGCTTGTAGCTTTTGAGAGTTTTAAAAGGAATCTTAAGTATATTGTTGAGAAGAACTCGAACCAGTCCACGTACACTATTGGTCTGAACAGATTTGCTGATTTAAGCAATAAGAAATTCAGGGAGAAGTATTTAAGAAAATTGAAGAGGCCCCTTCGTTTGGGCCGAAATAAGCACACTCGGTCCTTATTAACGTGTGATGCGCCAGTGTCTTTGGATTGGAGAAAGAAGGGCGTGGTTACCCCGGTTAAGGATCAGGGCTCTTGTGGTAAGAAATGTTTTTGGGTCTTCTAATTCATTTGGTAACATGTTGCATGATTAGGTAGTGGCTAATTTTGTTGATAGCACGCTGAGGTTTTGTCGTATCATGTTAAAGGACCAACTCAACTAAAAGCCTAAGCTGACGTGTAATAATTGGTTATATATAAAATTGAGGACTTGTGAATGATAATGAAGTAGAAGTGTAATATTGGGATTCCATGTCGATGAAGAGAGTCTGTCATTTAAGAGGTACAATTGTGTAAGATATGTTGCACTAAAGTTGTATTTTAACAGAGTTGTAAGATATGATTCATCTAGTTCTACTCTAATGTCTTGCCAATGACATAACAATCTAGATGAAGCATTACAATTAATGCTCACAAATCATATATCCCTTTATTCTGCCTACAGGAAGCTGCTGGGCATTCTCTTCGACTGGAGCTATGGAAGGGATCAACGCCATCAACACAGGAGAACTCATCAGCCTCTCAGAGCAAGAGCTTGTTGACTGCGATACGACTGATGATGGCTGTGATGGGGGGTACATGGACTATGCATTCGAGTGGGTTATACACAATGGTGGTATTGATACAGAAACTGACTACCCTTATAAAGGAGTGGATGGTACCTGTAGCACCAAAAAGGTCGGAATTCTTAATGTAATATCCTTGTGTGTCGGCGTGACTGAATCTTAAGCTGGTTTTCATTTTAACAGGAGGCAACAAAGGTTGTAAGCATTGTAGGTTATGAAGACGTGGCAGAATCAGACAGTGCTCTCCTTTGTGCTACTGTCAATCAGCCTGTTAGTGTGGGTATGGATGGATCCTCTTTGGATTTTCAGTTATATACTGGAGTAAGTAACCAATCACAATTTCCCCTTAGACATGTTCTCATGTTCTTGTCATATTTTGGACGGTATATTTGTACACTTTAAAGGCAGATAATACCTATTTGGCTGTATTTTGTTACAAGGGAAACATGGAATGACTAAATTCAATGAAATTTCCTCTCGTAGTTTAACGCGTAAGCAAATTTGGAGTTTGGATTTGACATAGTCAATTTCATGATTAACTCTGTGCACGAAACCGTTGTGCACTTGTATGATCATAAACCTAAGTTTCTCATTATTTGTATGCTCATAGTGTAGCCTATTAAGTAGTAACAAAGTGCTGCTTTTACATTATAGCTAGTCATGATGTGCTTAATTCTCAGTTCTTGTATCAACTCCCCCTGTTTGGTGCTTTTGTTTAAAGTATCAAAACACAAGTGGTACAGAGGAATGAACGTATTTGGCCTATCAAATCAAAGAATGTTACTTTCATTTAGCTGAAATTAACATTGATATCATGATTTGTTCAGGGAATTTACAACGGTGATTGCTCAGGCAACCCTGATGACATTGACCACGCTGTTCTGATCGTTGGATATGGTTCTAAAGGTGACGAAGATTACTGGATCGTGAAGAACTCCTGGGGAACAGATTGGGGTATTGAAGGCTACATATACATAAAAAGGAACTCTGACTTACCATATGGTGTTTGTGCAATAAATGCCGAGGCTGTTTATCCAACCCAGGCGTCTTCAGCTCCGTCACCTTATCCTTCTCCTTCCTCTCCACCACCGCCACCTTCCCCGCCATATAGTCCTCCTCCACCACCTCCATCTCCCTCTCCTTCTGAATGCGGGGATTTCTCTTATTGTGCTGCTAGCCAGACTTGCTGTTGCCTTTACGAATTCTTCGACTTTTGTATGATCTATGGGTGCTGTGACTACCCAGATGCTGTTTGCTGTTCTGGAACAGACTACTGCTGCCCTCAGGACTATCCCATTTGTGATGTTTATGATGAACTGTGCCTGAAGGTATACTGAAGCTGTGTATTAAAATTTTATTCACTCGTTATCGAAATCAAGGTTTATAGCTAGCTTTTGAAGGTTAACTTTATATAATCTGTTGCTTTCTAGAATTCTGGAGACCATCTTGGAGTTGCTGCTAAGAAGAAGAAATTGGCAAAACACAAGTTTCCATGGAACAAGTATGAAGATTCTTTGGAAATGACTTATCAGCCGCTCCAATGGAGGAGGAACCACCTCGCTGTAGTATAATGCTGGTGATGGATTTCCAAGGACGGCGGCTGACTGTCTCCAAAAGGCGAGGTGTTATGGCTGCTGACCATTTTTTCAACTAAATTTCCTTGATCCAACCTGTGCTTCTTTCATTCTTCTTCAGAAGTTAAAAGAAATCAGAATTGCATCATTTGTTGCTCAAATTGATATCAGGATCGTATTTTACACCTTTCTATGTATATTTACTTCAAGTACTCTCTTTTCAGTGGAAATAAAGCGAGTTGTCGCATAAATTGTGAGCAATAGCATTCTGCTTTTAGGTGTGTTTTCATTTGTAGATCTTGAGTATGTTTGCAAAACAGAGTGGAAAGATGAGAATATATGATAAGCAGCAATAGCTCCTCAAAAACTTTTAGTCGGACTGTCAGAGATATCTCAAATTGTGTGCTGTCATAGTAACCAACAATTTTTCTACAGTTGTTCCTCAGACCGACTGCAAACTTGTAGAATACTTCAACGAGTCTGCAAAAGGTAGGTAATCAATGATCAAGGGTGGCTCAAACTACAGTAAATTCACTGGTACCACTGGTACGATGTATGGATGTACGAAGTATGATATATGCTGAAGATGAAAAATCTTTTAAGCCGTTCTGTTTATTAGGACTTACTCCGTATTCGATCCTCTATACCATTATTGTAGCCCATATCTAAGTGAACTTGGAACACACAATTGCTCCTTGCCCTCATGGTTAAGACTCTGACTGAACGCTTTCTCGTAGAATGAATAAAAGAAATAGACTGACGTATGATACACTGTATGATGGCTACAATAACCCAATATTCATATCATCCAAATAATTTTGATACGACTATGAGTATTTTGGGGACGGCATGTCGGCATTGATCCAACAATTATATAAATACGATGCGCAATTATTATATACTTCAAATGAAGATCGAAGCTTATGCTGTTGTGAATCAAAAATAAACGTGCGGCAAGATCTATGCACTCACTAGTGGATCCCAAGTTGTCTACCAAACACACATATGACGCATTTCATGACTTGCTCCAACTTTTTTAATGGTGTTGGGGATGCTCCAACTCATAAGTTGGTTTCGCCCCTGGTTATGCCATAACGTCATGGCTCTATGTTTCTCACTTTCAAGAGCCAAAGTAAAGTTGAACAACATCATTCTACCAACTACCCTTGAAACCTGGGTTACCACAAGTTCAGCCTATATATTGTCAGTTTCTCGCATACACCAAGCAAAAAAACATACACCTATAGTCCTATACATTCTTAATTTTCCTGGTGTAGAGATATCTTCGAAGTTAGGTAACTCAAATGGGGCGCCAATTTCTTAAACCGTGCCAAAGGCGGTGCGTTTCACATGTCATTCAGACCATTAAAGCTCCGCTCCAACTAGTATGGTCTGTGGTTCGGAGGTTCGACCAGCCACACGTTTACAAGAAGGTGGTCAGGTCCTGCACCCTAGTCTCTGGGGCGGGCGAGGTTGGTTCGATCAGGCTTGTCCGTCTTATGTCAGGTCTTCCAGCTAGGGAAGATTAGTGTAGAGCAGCTCGAAGCCCTGGATGAGGGGCAACATGTCATCGTATACCGAGTGATCGATTGCGATCACAGGCTCATCAACTTCCACGTTACTACCGCGCTCCACGAGGTGGACTTAGGCGATGGGATAACTAAGACGGTTGTGACTGAGTCATATACAGTGGATGTGCCAGAGGATAGTCATGAAGAGGATATATGTTTCTTTGCCAACACTATAATCGATCTTAATCTCAAGAATTTGGCAACTGTTGTAGGCAGAATGGTTTCTCGCACAATTGATGATGGTGCAACTTGTCTTTGACAAATGCAGTATAGTTCAAGTTCAACTGACCAGTATGTAAATTAAGCAATGCATTTGCAGTTCACCTTCCGGGAAGTGAAGAGAAAGAAATTGTAATCCATGTCTAATTCCCTTGTCAATCGTGCTCAATCAATTGGCAACAAGAATACTCTAAATTTCACCACCATATGCTATATGCACTTAGTATAACAGAAACATCGATCCATAGAAACAATAGCCAATGTACCTATTAGGACATAGTCATTAAGCATAATAGTTGGACATCTTGCACCAAAAAAAAAAAAAAAAAAAAAAAAACTACTTAGTTGAACATCAACCACCGTCTTAGATTATTCATAGGTTTTTCATTGTGTTAGTGCCCCTGTACATTAATATGGGGTATCACTATCAGTATCACAGCTCCTCAAATTTTCCCATGACGTTAATTAATTTTCATGGACCCACCCCNNNCCCCCCAAAAAAAAAAAAAAAAGAGAAATAAAAGTCTTAAAGAAGCTTCTTAATTATCATACAAAACTAAAATGATATTAACACAAATCAATACTAAAATTTAATAAATTTTATAATTTAATATTATGAGTTATTGATAGGCGAAATATGATTTGAGATAGTGTTAAAAATGTAATGGGATGAGGATCAAGGTTGGCGAGTCAACTTGCCTGGGGATGTCCCGGATTCGAATTCTCATATCCCCTCCCTACGTAACATTAGTTGCTTTAATGTGCCAATAAAAAATGTAAATGGGGAATACAGTATAAGAAGGATCGGAGGAGCTTTATCTTCCAAAGTTGCAATTGTATATGCTCTTGTAAAGATATTTATAGTGAGCTTAAACAAACACTCTCTGACTCTGTACACTGTTGCAACTTGCAAAGCCTAATTCCAACGTGTACATGAACATGAAAACGCCAGAATTTCCTTAAACAAATGCAATATTTGTCCCCTTCCTCTCGTCTGTCTCTCCCCCATGACTGATTATATGTACATTACTTTGAACATTTCCATTAAACAAAAACAAGAATGCATCAAATGTTAGAAAGCCAAGCAAAACCAATAACCATTCTTCACAACCAACCACACTATTAACAAATGGGCACCCAAAAACCAATATATCATCATTATCTTCTCCTCTTCACCATTTTATATCTCCTTCTAAGACCATGCATGTGCTGGACCGGTCTGCCGGCTCATTACCGACCGGAAGACCTGCGATCAGAGGACCGGATAGCTGAGCTCTTCGACCAATGGAGGGAGAAACATGGGAAGTTATACAAGCACGATGAGGAAATACTTGAGCGGTTTGAGATTTTTAAGCAGAATGTAAAGTATGTAGTTGAGACAAACTCGAACCGGAACGGGTTTATGGTCGGTTTGAACCGGTTTGCTGATTTGAGTAATGAAGAGTTTAAGGAGAAATATTTTGGGAAGTTTAAGAAACCGGTTTATTTGAGTCAACGCAAGGACAGGAGCTTAAGTTCGGTGAAAAAGTGCGTGGGGCCCTTGTCTCTTGATTGGAGGGAAAAGGGTGCGGTTACATCGGTCAAGGATCAAGGTGTTTGTGGTAAATGTTACTTACCTTAGCATTGTTTAGTACTTCGTGTTTTTTTTTTTTTGTGTCGAATCGTTTTATCATATGAAACCAAAATGTCAAAGATTGACATTGTATAGGTTCGTCTATTGTCAAAATTTGGTTGTTTGTAGCAAATACCTCCTCTTATTTAATCTACACAAATTATAGATAAGACCGTTATAAAAGTAGACCACCTCTTTACAAGCTAAATTATTTTAAGCTCATTACAAGTCCAAATTGAGTGGTAGATTTATGTCTTTATTGTGACCAACATGGGTTGGTCTACTAGTTTAATCTATGTGGTTTTGTCGCTCAGGAGGACGAGTTCTCTTAGTAGAAAAAGGTAGAAAAGTGTAGAAAAAAGTAGAAAATATGGCCTATCCTTAACATAGACTACCCCTATTTAAATTGTTGGATACACACCTAAGCCCGCTCGGCCGGTGGTATATAAACTCAGAATGATTTCATTATGTTAAAGTTCTATGAAATGAAGCTACCTCTTAATTTTTATGTAACTAGTACTCCGTACTACAACCAATTTTGCCTCTAATTGGTACTTCTAGGATGTTTGACAGCAAGACAGTACTTCGTATAAACAAGGTCGACGTGGTTAAATAATAGAATTTAGCTTCTTCTTACAGTAGGTTACTAAGTACGTAGTACGGAGTACGGAGTAGTCAGTACTCTGTAGTCAACGATGAGTGGTTTCCACAAGTAAAAAAAACATATAATGGCGTGTGACCTTGGCCACCAGTGTTCGATCTCCTGTTAAGTTACCTGATCTTTTTCTTTTTAGTGAGTGTTGAAGTTAAGATACGAATATTTCGTCGGAAGTTAACTACTGCATCGTATAGCAGTCTATGTATTTGCATCTGTGTATGGTAATTAAGGACCACGAAAAGTTTCAGATGTTACCGTAACAAATGCCTCAAGGGTTGAAAACGAACTCGTCTAGCAGTCTATCTTGTTGAAGTCAGTGTTGTTCAGCGTTACTTCATTGAGCACTCAAATATCCCCTGACTCATGCCTGCAGGGAACTCCTGGGTGTTTTCTTTAACTGGAGCAGTTGAGGGAGTAAATGCCATCAATCAGGGAGAACTCATAAGGCTCTCAGAGCAAGTACTTTTAGATGATGATAAAACAAGCAATGGCCATGGTGGGAGCTACAATGATTATCATTATACTCGCGCTGATCATCCTTGCATCGCAGTTAATCATTCTTGTTATGTCAACAAGGTCCTATTCATTTTCCTTTATAGCTTTGAATTGCGATTTTTTTACTGTCCAGAGACATCTCTGGTCTCTAGGTTGTCTGTACACTGAACCTGAATCTAGCTGTTGTTTTGCCAGGAGCCAAACAAAACTATAAATGTTGACAGATATGAAGAGGTCGAACAATTGGAGGGTGCTCTTCTGTGTGCCACTGTCAACCAACCTATCAGTGTTGGCATACATGGATCCTCTGCTGATTTTCAGCTGTATACAGGAGTAAGTATCAAATACCCTCATGGCCAATAATATACTGCTATGTGTCATGATCATCAATATCATATCCTAATTGCACCAAATTTTGTCATCATAACTTTCCGGACGCAATATACAAGAAATGGTGGATGTTACCTCTCCAAATTCTAAGGCCTTATCCTACTCAGATCAAATATAATTTCAAATTTACATGAATTTTGATAACTTCAGCTTCAATAGTCCCGAAAAGCTTAAAAGGTAATGAGCATGATCCATGAATATTGACAAGATTGACTGTCAAAGGTATTCCCTTTTCTGAATCTTTGTATGGTTATTACATGTAATACCTAAGTTTAGTCTCCTGAAGACCTGAACAAGTTAAAAGACCAATGATATATCCCAGTGTTAGTAGTAGGATCCTGCATTCCATATTGTTATTATGAGATCACTCCGTCCGCTGCTGGATGCTTTTCTTTGCGTCTGAATGCAAGGTGAGGTGAGGTTTTAATTTGTAGATTTATTTCACAAGTTAATAGATAACTGAAGGTGCACACATTCAATATAGGGAATATATGATGGATCTTGCTCCAGCAATCCAGATGACATTAACCATGCCGTTTTGATTGTTGGGTACGACTCTGAAGGCGAGAAGGATTATTGGATAGCGAAGAACTCCTGGGGTACTGAATGGGGAATGGATGGCTACATATACATAAGAAGGGGCACTAATTTGCCGTATGGAGTTTGTGCCATCAATACCCAAGCTATTTATCCAACTCAAACATCTTCAGCAGAGTCTCCAAATCCTTCTCCTTCCTCTCCATCACCACCTCCTTATCCTTCATCTTCTCCGCCGCCACCACCATCTCTTTCTCCGTATCCTCCATCATCACCACCATCTCCTTCTCCTCCGCCACCCCCTTTTCCTTCTTTGTCTCCACCTCCTTCACCTTCTCCGTATCCTCCTCCACCGCCTCCTCCTTCCCTGTCTCCTCCTTTCCCACCTGCATCACCTCCTCCACCACCTCCTTCTCCATCTCCTCCTCCACTGCCGCCTCCTCCACCTTATCAACCACCTTCACCTCCACCTCCTTCCCCGCCTCCTCCATCTCCAAGCTATTGTGGAGATTTCTCGTACTGTGCTCCAGGCCAGACTTGTTGTTGCCTCTATGAATCTCACAAATTTTGCTTGATACATGGTTGCTGTGATTACACTGATGGTGTATGCTGTACTGGAACAGACTACTGCTGCCCTCGTGAATATCCCATTTGTGATGTTTATGAAGGATTCTGCATGAAGGTACTAAAAGTTTGTGTTAAAAATTTATAGATTCATTTTCTTTCAAGGTTTCAGCATAAATTGCTTTAGCAAGTTTCAAATTTCTGTAACCCTTGATTCACCCTTTGTCATTTAGAAATCTGGAGACTACCTCGGTGTGTCTGCAAAGAAAAGGAAACTGGCGAAACTCAAGTTGCCTTTGCGTATGCATGAAGATAATAAGGAAATGACTTATCAGCCGCTGCAGTGGAGGAGAAATCCATTTGCGGCAGTTCGATGACTTCTCAAGTGTCCCCGAGTTGTGCTTGATGAAGGTCAGAAGGTATGTGGATTGTCTTTCCCTCTTTGTTTGAGCATGATGTAATCTCATTTAGTTCTCATATGTCTTGAAATGACTACAAAGTTTTGCATTAGAATGATGCACAAAGGGTCGGTGCAATTGTGGTGCAGAACTTGTATAAACCAATATGTTCTGCTCTCAGAAGGTTGATAGAAACGTTGATGATTTAAGGATTCAAGGATGTAAAACAAATGAATAATTTTCATGAAAGTTTGTTCCTTGTGCAATAACAGTACTACTTTTGCAAGCACTATCTGAGTACTGGGGTGCAGACCTTCAGCACGTCATTTAAGGATTTCCGCCCTGCGCTGATGGATGCTTCTGAAACTGAGCCAAGTCTCTTGCTCCTTGATTGGAATCAAACTGTTAGCATATAGTAATATTGATCACCATTTTCAAGATCACTTCATTTAGATTCCGCAAACCAAAATGATTTGATGAATTACCATTTTACCATTTTGGTCTATTTACAGTTCAACTGTCAAACAGTGTCACATGGTCAATCTTACTGAAGGTCAAAACCTTGATTAACGATCAAGTGAGTGAAAAGTGATAATAGTTCATAAATAGACATGCATATGCAAAAAAAACTGAAAAAGAAGGGCGAAAACTTGTATATACCCACAGTATTTTTTTTTTTTTTTCTATTCTTTTGAGCTTTGGCTTTATTTCAAAAAGATTAGGAGACAAAAACTCCAATTCTGTAACAAGTATTTGTTCTATGAGAAAAACTAGTTTAGACCCCGTGCTATATAGTTTTTTTTATATAAAATAATAATTTAAATATATCACTTTAAGATTTATATGCATTACCATAAGATATTATAATCATTTTGGCTTGGTATGATTGCACATGTAATATATACGTTGTCAGTGTGCTCACATATATGCAACCCATGGAAAGTACATTGCTACCGCTTACAGTGTGCTCACATATATGCAACCCATGGAAAGTACATTGCTACCGCTTATACATTTTATAAGTCATCCGAACACTGTAGATACTAATCTTGTTGTTATATGGGTGAAGAAGATAATATGACCTTTTATTTCTATGTAAAAATAAAAATGCTTTTTAATAATCTTGAGTTTGTATTCAGTATTGTACGTGTTAATATAATATTTCCTATAATTCACTCATTTGAGTGGAACAATATGAAAAATTAGGTAAATTAGATAGAGTGGTATTTCCCAATTAGGATATAATGGACTGAATTAAAAAGTCCAATATCGGATTTTGTATTAATATGTTATATAGTAATTATTTGTATATCTTTTAGAGTCAACATTAGGACGACTAAAAAATATTAGTTATGTTTGTTTGCATAAATATAAAATAGTATTTGTCTAAGTTGCTATAGTTAGTCAAACAAAAAAAGTTAAAGTTAAAATAGTAACAATAAGTTCAATTGTTGTTGTCCAAAAATTTCGCTAAACATGTTCTCCATGTCTTGGTATGTTACCGCCTGAAAGGTCGATTGTGTCACTTGGTGGGGGTTTGTCGGGTCAAATGTAGGACATCCTCTCATCTCGGAAGCAGAAGTCCCGATATCCAACTTTCTAATTTCTCAACCTACCTAAGTCGGATGACTTCTCCCTACCTGACAGGCCAAATGATTTTGGTGAAAATAAATATGAAGCCTTTGAAGGGAAAATAACCTTGTTAGCTGTTGAGTTAGAGATGAGTCCGTTGAATTCTTGACTGGCATTGAGTCCGTTAAAATCTTGAATGGCATGGACTCCATCATTGAAATTTAAGGATAGATAATCTTTGGGTATTTGACATAAGCCTCAAATTTCAATGATGGAGGATAGATTTCTCCTATCTCCTCATTTGACAGTTGAAATGTTGAGAATGACAATTTAATGGATCCCCGTTGGTGAGGATAATTAGAAAATTGGTTATCAAGATCAGATGAAATAGCTAGAGATTTAGCTTCGACTTTTTAAGTATACTCATGAAAATTTTATAGTTCGATTTCTATCTTGAATGTACATCAACGGGCTTGGCTCATCTGCGTAAGTGTTGCTTCACATTTCACAGATAAGGTTCTTCGTTGCTATCTAGTCATCGGCGCGCGGAGGGGGGCTGGTCGCCCGTCGGTAAGGTAAGTTGACTGGGCACCAGCGAAGGTTAAGGACAAGGCGCTTGAGAGTGGGGGGCCTGGTTGGGGAACTGGCTGTGGTGGGTGGTTGTCGGCGGGGTCGTGGGTCTGTTGGTGGTGAGTGGTCGCCAACGGGGTTGAAGGCTGGTGTTGGTGGGTGGTTACCTGTGGGGTTAGGGGCTGGTGGTAGTGGGTGGTTGACGGCGGAGTTGGGGGACTGATATGATAAATGGTGTGGTTCGAATTTTTGTTCTTTTTGAATTTTGCGAATAATTATCGTAACTATAATTGAATTTAATCATAATAATTACTCTTAAAACCAACTTTAGTTATATATTTCAATGGTTAAGACTATATCTCAAAGATAAATGGTTCATATTCATACTATTATGGTAGTTGTCGACAACTATGGTAGTTGCCAACTATATCTTTGCAAACCTTTAGAATCAAAAACCGATCAAATCAATCCAGGCCAATTCGATCTAGTCCAAATTTTGGTCACTATTCTTTTGACATTTTCTGTTTAAAATTAGGAAAATTTCATAAATGGTGCCCCGAGGTTAGGCGTATTTCACAATTGGTGTCCTCACATTTTTGTATTACCTTTTTGGTGCCCTGAGATCACTATATAAAATGTGAGGACACCAATTGTGAATTACGTATAACCTCGGGGCACCATTTATAAAATTTTCCTTAAAACTATTAGGTAATCCACAAATCCAAAGCCATATTTACCCATTTTATAATTGAAAAATTTACCCAAAGTAATCCGTACTTTTCATGTTCTTCCAAAATAATCCCTACTTTTTATTATTCTGGAGTAATCCCTACTTTGGGTCTTATATTCCAAAAAATGTCCCCCTGCACCCCCGAACCTAAGTTATGATTCTAACTTTAACCCGAACCTCCCTCTATTCTCACTCCTCTTCATCACTTTCCTCCTCCTCATCCCTACACCATAACTCAACCCATAAAATCCCAAAATAAGCGCCAACTCAAAACCCGAACCTTTCTATGGTCGATGACTTATATGTGTGCACCACCATCGCCTATTTCGTCTCCTCTTTCTCTATCCATTAGACAGCACTACCATCACTGCGTGTTGTGTTGATAGTAAGACGAGAATGAGGGAGAAAAGGGGGGAAATGGTGTTTTGATCTGGATATTTGTTGGTGGGTTTAGGTTTGGGGTGGTCGAATTTGGACAGTGAGGGAGGGTAGTTCGTTTGTGGTTTGTCTTGGTGGTCGTTGGGTGTGGTGGTACGTGATGGAGGAGGTCGTAAGGGAGTGGTGGTGTTTTTAGGGGATGGGTCACATGATTTTCAGCGGTTTTGGGAGGAGGATGGGGTCTGGGGCTCGTTGACTGTGGTGTTGGGGATGTGGAAGAGTGGCGTCGGTGGTGATGGACGGGGTTGCGTGGGGAGGGGGGTGATGAAGGATGGAGACGAGAGAGAAAAGAGGGAGGTTTGGGTTAAAATTAGAATCAAAACGTAGGGTCGGGGTAGGGGGGACTGTTTTTGGAATATATGACCCATCGTAAGGATTATTCCGGAATAATCGATAGTAGGGATTATTTTTGGAAGAACATGAAAAGTACGGATTATTTTGGGTAAATTTTCCTTTATAATTTGATCAATTTTGGTCCGAACTACCTTTAAAAACAATCCTATGTCACCAACTGCAATAGTAGGCACAGTTAATGATTGACATGGTAGAATTGTAGAAACAGACTAATAAACTCGAGAACTTGTAATGCACATGCCAGTCTTGATGAATGATCGGTAAGGTCGTTAAAAACGAGCGGTGTTGTCTTTTTATGCCCCCACACTACTCCCTGCCCCACCACTCACAATTCACAAATCACAAGTCCAAGTTCAGTCATTGGCTCGAGCAAACTGACCACGGAGTAGGGAGTACTCACTGACATGTGGCATCTCCCTCAATCCACAATTATTCTCGTATCCCATACATTTAATAAAGTTGCTATTTTATTTAAAAGAAAAAATTAATAATAGTTACTCACTACATGTTTATTATTTTCTCCTCAAATCTGTCTTCTTAAACTCAGATGTAAGGAAATGAAAAATTCATCATCAATTAGAGATTAATTATCTAATTGACAAGCATATTCAAACATGACAAATTATTAACTAATTCGTACAGTCTAACTATAAGTTATCATCAATTATAAGAGCTTTAAAATATAAATATTAGCTTTAGAATATAAATATAAGAGCTTTCCAAAATTTAGCAAGAGGTTTTAATTAGCTTATTATTTTCAAATACTAAATTTATGTTAAAAGCTCATATTTTGCTTTCAAAAACTCATATATCGGACTTTAAATTATGGTTACATTGTCGTGGACAAGCGTATTTTACAAACATATAGTTTGATATGGTTTGGGGAGCAATCGAGCAAGAATAACCTCATGGTTAAAAATTCAACATGCCTAGGAATTGTTTGACGTTCGAATCCTTATATCTTTTTTCTTCACAACATTAACTCAATCCACGAGAGAAAATTGTCTGGTATGGTGTACAAAACAAAATGGTCAACAAATTACCAGTTAATCTTATTATAATTATAGTACTTATAACATTATTATTAATATTATTATTCGAATGCCTTCTATGAGATGACTATTTTCATATTGAAAAATATTTTCAAAATGTCACTTTTGAATTCAAAGTGCTCTTTTCTACTTTCAAATGAAGATAGACTATTTTTTAATAATTCTTTTATTGTAATAGATAATTCACAAATTATTAGAAAAAACTGTCTACTTATATTATTAAAAGTAGACCAACTCCTTGCAAGCTAAATTCTCTTAAAATCCCAAAAGCCCAAATTGAATTATTGATTTATAAGTCTGTATTGAGTCAGCATGTCCTGGTCCACTTTTAAGATAAAAGTAAACGGTTTGTTCCAAGACTTACCGTAAATAATTATGATCCTATTAGCTTAAGTTCTTGGTTTACCAAAAAGAAAAATAAAAATTGACCTAATATCTCATACTCAGTCCATTCACAAATTTATGATCATTGAAAAGTAGACGATGCTAAACCAATGCTTTCGATGTTGATATCGACAATGGAACACTAATAAGGACATAAACACAAAAGGGTAGTAGTATTAAATTACACACTCCGTTATGATTGTCGTCTGTGGTCGTCCCTCTCTTTCCCTCCTTTGTCTTTATGATTTTTCCAAGCAAATGTAGGTCCAATAACCCGCCTTAACTTAAGGAGAAAAGTAAGAAACAAATTTCAATCAACGATTTTTCCAAAATTTCCTCAGCATCTTTCTCTTACTTTAGTCCCATTCATTAAAGGAAATTGCATGAAAAAGCATAAAAACAACAACTTAAGTCTAACTAACCTCACTTAATACTCACTTACTAACTCCCCTCCCTTCTTCAATGCTTTGCCTTCATTTGCACTCAATTCCCCTTAACACCCGCCATCATTCTTGCCCACAAGATATCATTGCATTGCATTTACTTATATCCTGTTACAAGTTTGTGGCCACACACGTACACTTTTTCACCTCCCCTATAGTTTCCAGGATTCTTGCTTTCTAAGATTTTTTGTGGGTTCTTTGAATTCTTGCTAGAAGGTGAGCTACTCAGCTATTGTTAGTGAATTGTAGCTAAATTTGCATAAACTATTTGCATGGTATATAGAGTGGTGGTACTAAACTACTAGTGTACCATTTTGTTATGGTACGGAAATGCCAGTGTTAGGAGTAAGGTTGCGTACATCTGAACCTCCCAAGATCAGGCCAATTCGGTGTGATGGGATCTTTTTTATTTTTATACTTTTGTCTAGTTGATCATTAAATCTTGGACTGTGATGCGCATGTTCTTTCTGATCTTTAATTTTCTCTAACTGTCATGTGGTAGGTCTGTATGGTAGTTCATGTCTGCTTGGATGGATAAGGTTATGTACTGACACTACCAAGCTTATGGAACCAGATATCATTTTCAGAAATCTGTTTTATTTTTCCTTTCCGCTTTATTTTAATTACTCACTTTATGAACATGAAATATTGTACGGATGAGCAGAGTAGTGGTCAGGGATTAGTCTTCTTTATAGTCCATCTTGGTTAAAAATTTTGAGTCATTATTTTCATCGTTTGTTTCTGTTTATGGTAAGTATCAACTTGAAACTAATAGCTGAAGTTATTGTATATTTTATTACATTATTGGTTCTTGATCTGCTTGATTACAATAATGTAATTCTGTATACTTGCAAAACGTGAATTTGCTATCAGTGTGTGCCATAATTGTCGAAAGCTGATATTGTTTACTGAATATACAAGGTTTGTCAGGAAAGCAGCATTTGGTTGGATTTTTGTGCCTCTTTGCATGATTTGCTAGTGAGACTTTGAAGCAATGGAGAAAAAGCAACTTAATTTTAGTGCTCCTCTTCTGTCTGCTAGGCGCTATTCGTCTCCATTACGTTCTTCAGGTGAACAGAAGAAAACGGATTATCCTCCAGAGAATCGAAAGTCGACTCTTCTTCAGCAATCAGACTTGAAAATGGATGAGGTAGTAAAGCCAGGTTCTATTCCATTTATGTGGGAGCAAATTCCAGGGAAAGCGAAAGATGGAATTGAATCTCAGATAACAAGTCCTGAGGAGTTTCCGAGCACTCCTAAGCTTCCACTTAGTATGCCATTCCCTCCAGGAAGAAAATCAGGTGAATTGAATGGATACAGAACACCTAACAAACTATCTGGAGAGTTGAGCATTGTTAAGCAGAGAAGCAAGCTGTCAGGGGAACTCAATGTTTTAAGACCGCAGAATAGATTATCTGGGGAGCTTAACCACCTTAGGTCCCTCAAAAATTCGGGGGAGCTTAACACCGTTCGACCTCATAACAGATTCTCAGGCGAGCTCAACCAGTTATGCAAGTTTTCCCCCTACAATGATGGGATGGTTAGATGGGATAGCTCAAAAGAGGGGACAGCGATGGATGCAAGTTCTGAGTCAGAAGACGATGATGGTAATACGTTCTCTGATGCACTTGACACATTTTCTCAACGAGAGGCCTTCTCTGTCAATTGTAGCTTCAGTGGTTTGAGTGGATCAGAACGTTATGAATCGAAACCTTCAGAGATCATTTCAATGGATCCAAAAGCTCGAGATTTTATGATGAATCGCTTCCTACCTGCAGCTAAGGCCATGACCTTAGAACCGTCTCATTATGCGTCTAGGAAGCAACTTGTGGCTGTCGATCAACCCAAGGAGGTTAAAGCGTTGGTTCCAAGAGCGAAGACACCTCCACCCAGTCATAATGTATGTAGCATTGTACCATACACAGGGCAAGATATCGGATCAGAAGAAAGTGAAGAGGAAGAAGATAGCTATGATGAACGGAGCAATATATCGATCAAAGTCAAATCTTGTGGGTTCCTTCCTTGGTTTTGCTCTAAAAACTCTCTCCGCCTCATGAATCCACTACCAGCAATGAAGACTAGATCCAAAAGTGCTTTGTCCTCTGCTAGTAAAGTCGGCAACTTGATTAAAACTAAATCATGGCGGTCTCCAAGTCAAAAGCTGGTTAAGGTAATGTGCTACATGCTACTTTGTATTCTTAGAGGATTTACCTATGTCCATTACTATTATATAATCTCTAGTCCTTTAGTTTAACGACCAAGGATTAGCCTTAAAAAAATGTGTCGCCTGCTATCTGTTGTTCAAATTAAGAGTGCTAAAACGAGGCAAGCTTAGTCTGTGCTAATAACTTAACACACATGCAGCAGGATTCACCAAGTAATCATAAGCACAATGTTGCTCCGATGTTCAAAAGCTGCGAGTTGCAAAAGCCAAAGCACACTTCAAAGCCAATGTTCTACTCTGGGGAGTTGCAGACAAGAAGTGGTTCTCCTTACCGTAGTTCTAGTAGGAGCTATGTGTCTCCCTACAGGAATGAATCTCCCCATTCCTTAAAACAAATGGGAATTGGCTTCCTTGCAGTACCAAAAAGGGCGGACTCCTATGATGATGATAGGTCGAAAGTTCATCAGAAGGGCTCAAAGCGATTTGAAGAGCCAAAGAAGAACAACAAGAGTTCAGGCACAAGAACACCTGTTGCTGAGAAGACATTGTACATAGATTCTGTAAATATCCCAAAACTCTCTCATTCGATTATGAATGTATCAAAGACCAAGAGACAGATAGATGCTTATAGTAAAAGTGGACCTCTCCAAGAAATTTTGAAATCGGAAACTTCATTTCAGCATGGTGGGCGAATGGAGATTATGAAGGCGAGGGGCATGAGTGGACCTCTTGCTGGTGGTGGTGCTCATGCAAATGCACCACTCAGGGAGACTGTTGTTTCCAAATCTACAAAAATGTCAGAAAATGGAAACACAAACACATGTAGGGAACTTGTTCTAGTAGAAGATACTGTGGAGTCTTCACTTACCCCTCCCTTGCCAAAATCACCAACAGAGTCTTGGCTATCACGACAATTGCCTTCAGTTTCACCAAGGGTCACACCAAGGAACTCAGTTTCTTATTCGAGCCTGAACTCCAAGCTCCTATCCAGGAAGCAGAGTGCCAAAACACCCTCTTCTGGTGCTAAATGGGAGACAATCGTGAAAAGCTCTCATTTACGTCATGATCATGGACGTTTCTCAGAGGTAATCGATCTTACAATTTATGCAACTGGTACAAATTGTTGTGCTTTTGTTGTGCAAAACTTAAATGAGTAACAACCCATTCAACCTATGCAGGAACTGGTTACTCATGTTCGTCAGCCACCTCAAATATGGAAGTGAAGCTTCCTGGACTTTTAGAATATAGAATCACACTAATAGTCATGGTGATAAGAGGATTATATTATTGCAACTGAAGATCTGTTTGTTTTTTGTTATCAATCTTCAGTGTCCTTATCATTCTTTGCCACTTTATGTCGTGGTTAGAATTGGCGTGGCCAATTCTTGTTCTTCTACATACTTATGTATGCATCCTAGACTGTTTGTTTGTGTAAACCGCTAGGAGGCTGGGATCATGACTTAATCCCTACAAGTGTTTTGAGTTCCGACAAACAGTTATGTTGTGAACCAAATTTACAGACTGTTTTAAAGCTTTGGTTAGCTGTAGTAGAAATGTAGAATGACTGTTAATCTGTTATGGTTCACAGTTCGATAAGTTTCTTTCCTAAGATCGTCATGTCAGAGACACTCTATACTCTACTATTTGCCAGTTCTCTCTATTTCTTGTATATCAGAGATAATAGAGCTTTGCTTAAAAGATGTACATTTGCTTATCCTGTATTTTCGATTATTTCCCTACAGGTTTTACTCACTCTTAGCTAAACCAATGCAGTGTTCATTTGAAGCTGTCCTTAGTTGAAAAGCTCAATTGAGACAGCAGTTATATATCTTTGTTTTCTTTTTTTTTTTTTTTTGTAGGGACTGAAACAATGGGACCTTGAGGAATGAGATGTATCCAGCGGCGGATCCTCATAGTAGTGAGGTTACCCTCAATTTTATAAAATTTGGTAGAAAATAGTAGAAAAGTGTAGAAAAAGGTAGAAAAGAGTAGAAAATGATTGAAAATATATGCTACACTCATAGGCTTACCCCATTTTAAATTCTTAGATCTGCCTCTAGATATATTACACATTTATACCACAAAAGAACGAATGAAGGGAAAGAGGGTTGGTTTCGACTACTGAACATAGATGTGTAGAGTAAATTGCATAGAGTAGATATACTTCACAAAAAGAGCATGTAATTTACATATTCCTGTATGAAACCGTCTCATACGCAAGAGTAAGTCCATTAAACTTCTAAAGTATTACTCGCACCTAAATAATATTATGTTTCTAAATGTGAGCAGGAGACACAAAGATGCCTAAGGACATGTTCTCTTCAACTTATTTTTACTTATTTTATCTTATTTTTCCTTATTGTTTCTGTACTTTTCTTATTTTTACTTATTTTTCTGAACTTTACTTATTTTTACTTATTTTTCTGAACTTTACTTATTTTTACTTATTTTTCCTGATTCATGTTGTTTTGGTAGCTCAACTTTACTTATTTTTCTTATTTTTACT
>CAAKMY010039125.1:0-12318 GCA_901111285.1 Corrigiola litoralis
TTGACCGAGTCGATCTCGAGTAGCTCGCGAGCTGTCTCGTCTCATTTACACCCCTAAGCCGCTAAGCGTGCCTATATTTCGTGGTGCAAAATTTGATCAAATTTATCGTAATCGATTAGTAATATGGTACGTGTTAGATTATGTTTTTTCAGACCAAAAATGATTTGAATTAAGTTTAATTAGGTGAATTAAACATTGATGAATCAAAATTAGTAAAGTTGTTAAGTCGTTTAAAGTTAAGTTTTCTAAGTATAAAATGTTTAAAAGTTAAGATTAAAATATTCTGAGTTAAAATTGAATATGGATATACTTAGTCGCAGATTCGGATTTGCCTTCTTTGATATGAAGTCTCAAATTCAATTTTGTTTTCAATCTGACATTTGAATCACCAAAAAATTTGGACAAAAGTTTAGTACATACCTTCTACTTAAGGAGTATATGACTTCTATAAACCAAAATCGAAACTTAAGAATCTAACGAGCTCCACTAAATATCTTTGATCTAAATGCCTTCCATGAACCAAAAAAGAGAAAATAGAAGGAACCTAACGAGTTCCTCAAAATATCTGTGTTCATATTAACTATTTTTCAAAGTCGCATAATGCAGGTAGGATGGCCATCCATTGATCCATACCACCACCACGACATTAACAATCATTGTGTACGTGTAACTTGGTTCAAAATAATCGGTTGGGTAGATGCATCATGCTTGGGCCAAAAAGACAATAAGCTAGTCCTATTTTATTCGTGATCTACAATAACTTATTTGAACTTTTTGTTCTGTTGTTATTGTAAAGTTTTTTTTGAAACCGTTGTTATTGTAAAGTTAGTGGTACTAGCTAGTAGAGTAGTGGTGGAGTATTAAAATTATTGATCACGAGTAAAAACAGGAGACAATTAGCGGCGGGTTGTCCGTCTAGCTGTATGCTCCGTATATAACTTGCGGCAGGTAGGTGAAGGTTCAATATATATAATGTCACACTTTCCAATATCCCACTTAGGCTTAGAACAAGCAACAAAATGGGGAAGCAATGAAGCATATAGGCATGCAAGGAACACAGCACAAATTAGGGTCCTATTTCCTGTATGTTGTTTTCACATTAAGGTCAGAGGGAAAAGTGTTGCCTTAATGGTTGAGAGTATCCAACCGCATAATAGTTGTGAGATAATAGCTAGGAGTTCCATCTGCGTATTGTAATTCACTTACTCTTCTTTCTCTTGCTCCAATGCACTAAAAATAAAAATACAAAAGAACCAAAAACAATCAATGTTACAGGTTTTATAGATTAGATTGACACTTTCCAGTTTAATTAGAAATAATTTCTTTGTTAAATTTTTAAGTTTTGCTCGTATACTGCATTATTACTGCTTAGTTGTATGGTTATAAGTTTATAACTAATGCCGGTCATTTTCTTTAGAAGGTTGATAAAAACAAATGAGGATGTATAGTCCATGATAAGGCTATGTGATTGTGATGTTTGGATCGATTGATAAGCAATCATGTCAAAAATTCCTTAAAGTTCGATTCGTATTTCTCAAATAGATTAGAAGCATTCAGCTACTTCCCTGTTACAAATATCGATGGAAGTGAGCTCGGCTATGTCAATCATTTCTATGGTTATACATTGAATGCAAAATCATACTATACATAGAAGGTTACGTTTTGACGCATTCCTGATATGCTAAGTCATGCTGAGATACTATCATACTAGTGTCCATCCAGCTTTTCAATTCTGCCTCATTTCATTGTTTCGTACTTCAGTTTGAAGGCAGCACTGGATAGATCAGAGTGTGCTTTGAAATTTGAATGCCAGACATTATATACGCTAATGCCTCACTGTAAGGTCGAATAAAAGTGTCTGGGCCTGAAATGTTTCCCTTGCTTACTAAACATAAGTTTGATGGTATCTTCATTCTTGGTGCATAAGAAGAGTTAACAAGTATACAACCTCATACTATGAAGGGACTGCATACAGCAATTATTTTCTATATATATGTATTGGCACAGTTTCCCCTGACTTTGCGCTCTACTTAGGCATCAGTCAAAGAGTTAAAGATATAATTTCAGTAGCTAGCCACCTTCTGCTGTTGTAACATGCAGGACATGATTTCTACCCTCCGTTGAGTAGACCTGCTAAACTGTTAACCAGTGGCAAATCTGATCATACTTGGAAGCCAAAAAGGTGACTCAACAGAAGTAAACATCATGATTTAACATCATCTTAACATCATTTTCTTTTTGTTTTCTATTACTACGTATAAGATTGTCTCAAAGAAAACATCAGAAGAGTACAGCAGTATCTGAAAACCATCACTCTTTTTTTTTAAGCTGGTTTTCTTTCGTCTTTTTTTATTTTTTCTTTTTAATATCCTCACACTTGACGCTGAAAGCCTGAAAGTACACACAACATATAAAGAGAAAAAGGACCAGGACAAAAATATTGGTGCAAGTCGAGGTGCTTCATGAACTTGGCAAAGCTCCTTTTCCAGTGTTCTCAACCTGCAGAAACATGAAATCTTTCAGTCTCTCATGCATTCTTCAAAGGAGAAGTTCTCTTCCTCGAACTCCATATCAACGCCTTCATGTCCGTCAAACTCAGTGAGGCCCATAACGGTTTCAATTGGGAGCTCTTCGGAAGTCAGTCCAGCACCAGGAAACTTCTTGTTAACAGCAGCAATAGATACTAGTCGGATAAATTCTTCGACTGATTTACCAATTTTCAGAGGCATAGCTCGGACCCTTTTCCCTTGACCAACATTAATCCTGGTAATCGCATGCTTGAATTCAGCTGATTTAAACATGGATGTTCTTTTGCCAGGGACAATAACAACGAAACTTTTGTGGGATGGACTGGACCTTGGTGGCAAAGCTTTCACCCTTCTCCCTGCAGTAGCAGTAGTCTTATGGGAGCTGGATTTAAACTTGAAGCTTTTAAATGTACCAAGACCAGACATATTGCAACCTGCCTTGGACTTTGCCTTCTTAGGGCGGAATCTTAGTCTAACAGAACTGGAAACTGTGAAACCACCCTTGGGAGACCCAGAATTGATATTCTGTGCGTTTTTCCGAGGTGAAACGTTGAGGAAATCACATGAAGTATCCCAATCGCTTTTCTGATCAGATGGCCAAACTAGTGGACCATCAGAGTCCATTTCATCACCCCAATCTGCGGACTCAGAAAGCAAGTCAGAAGAAGAGGTAACCTTGGGGGTTTGTTTTGTGGGAGTTCCTTTGGGTGATATGCCTTCAAGGTCTGTCTCAAGTATAGGAGGCACCCTTCTCTTGTAACGGCCAGACCGTTTACCAATCTTTGAGCGTGTACGACTGTTACCCCTTGCAGCAGCAGCAGCAGCAGCAGCAAAGTTCTTGCGACAGCCCTTTTTAAACTCAATTATCTTTGATGCACTCAGACCAGAGACAAACAGGATTCTTCTTTTAATTCCTTCTTTGGAGCTTTCTCTTCTAGAGAGGAGACGGAATTTAATAGAACTGGGAGATTCAACACCATCATTTTCGGAATCAAGGCTTGTTTTGTGTACGCCTTTCCGAGGTGACACTGAAAAAGAATCCAAACCCTGATCATCCCAGTCAGAATCCACACCAAACGGCCAAAATATGGGATCGTCAGAATCAAGTTCCCAATCCATGGAGTCAGAAAGGAGGTCAGAAGATAAATCACTATGAGAACTCTCTTGTGTTGATTTTGCGGATGATGAAACCCCAACATCAGAAAAATAGGAATCACAGTTGACTCCAAAAGTGGGGCTGGGGAAGTCGGGGTCCAAATCATCCATTTGCGACTCTTCACCAGAGGTCAAATTTGAATCTTCCCCATCGAGATTGATTAAAGACACCCAAACACCAGTCCTGTCCATATTCCAAAACGAGGAGGAGTCAGTGTAGGTGCTGAGAGCAAGAGAAGAAGAAGAGTCCAAACTCTGAGAACGTGCATGAGCACATCTACTGACGTTCTTGGCCTCTTCTTCGTCTGCAGACTCTTGTACAGCTTGCTGGTTCCCGGATAAAACCTCGCCTGTAAGAGCTTCCCTTGAACTATCAACAGGAGTAGGTGTTCTTGATGAATTAGGGACAAAAGATATTACCCATTCATCAATACATGGATCAAGAGTGCTCATGAATAGACCGAACTCTTGAGGAGACATGCTCCCTGAGGACAACCAAAAGCAATCATCAGGGTTAACCTTCTTTTCCTCATCAATCTGCTTATCAAGATAGACATCAACATCCTCTTCCATTTGGATGGAATTCAGAATTTCCTTTCTCGTCTTGCATATGGGACCTAGGTCCCTGATTTTCGACTTCAATAACTTGCTCTTTCGATTTTCAGGTCGTTTTTCCTTACTTACCTGATTGTCTTTCTGACAAGTACTCAAAGTTCTCTTCTCCCTCTTTGGTGAAGAAACAGATGAGGAAGATAATGAGCTAGCTCGTCGCCCAAGTTTCGACTTCTGAAGCTCATCATTATCCTTCAGGCCACTCATGCTTCGTTTCTCCTTTGTTGAACGAGAAGGGGAGGTAAATGAGTTTGCCCTTTGAATTATTTTCTCCTTAAGTCGTTCTTGACTATCTTGTTGGCAAGTCTCTCGCCGTTTCTCCTTCCTTGGGGAAGAAGACGGACAAGACAACGAGCTTGCTCTTCGAGCAAGTTTTCCCTTAAGGAGGTCATGAATATCATTTTCGTTACTCAGACTTTGTCTCTCCGTCCTCCTTGAAGAAGACGAAGAAGATGTTGAGCTTGCTCTTTCAATGACTACCATATATCTTTTCTATATTTTCTTTTTCTTTTTTTTTTTTTTTTTTTTTGGTATTTGTTTGCTTGTGATAAGCTCACAGAAGCTAAAAATAAACAGAAACTTAAAGAATGCAGAACGAAGTAACTTGAACCAATTCACTATGAAGATCCTTTAGAGAGAAAGAACCTGCTTTTCTACCAGCACATCTGACCATTAAGCGACTTAGCTGCAGCATTAGCATCCCTTCAGATCCACCATAAACAGAACCGCCAAATTTTCCTTGCCAAGTACGAACCTATCAACCGATTTTCGATTTGGTATGATCACTGTTTGATAGGGGTTATAATTCTGAATGACATGTAAACTAAATGAACAGACACAAGATTAAGGACAGTTTAGCTTATAGATTGTTTAGAGTTTGTAAAAAGTTGCGGTGATTTTTTGTGGAGATCAAACAAATTTTGGGGTTTTAGATGATATGGTGTAGGTGATAATAAAGGTAAAACATTACAATTTGTTTGGAGCCACAATGAAGGGACGCTCAAATCTGAACAGGAATGCCACTAAGCATATATATACTGAATTTCATTTCCTGAGAAGAAAAAAGTTTGCATTGACTTCACAACAATCTTAATTATAAAGCTTAGAAGTGATCAAAGTATTAGTATCGTCACTTTCACCAAAAGTCCAAAAGAAGCAGCTTTCAACCAAATTACATAATCAAAAGAGATTAGTCTCCAGAAAATTAGAGTGGGTCAACAACAGAATTTTCAGCAATGTTGTACAATATTCCTGAGACACTGATGATATGTTAGTGGGAAAGGCCAAGCAATTACAATTGAAAAAGCAAGAAAGTAGCCCTTTATATACTTTATTGTTATCTTGATTATTGTTAGCAAAAGATCATAGAATGATCAAACTTGATGCTTTATTAAGCGTCACTGTCATAACTTCATCACACTTAGCATACGATATTCATGAGTTGCATTCAGACACTGAAACTCATCCACATAACCTCTACTAACCGCCTGCTTGCCGACGGGCGATATAATAAACAAAACTTATAATATGACCAAATAAACTCATAGTAACATCACTTCAGCATTAAGACATGGCCACCATGATCTAAGAACAATATATCATAAAGACATGGGGGCATATCTGTGTCATCACTATTCTCTAAGGTAGAAAACAACTGATACAGTATAAAATAAAACCCTTTTCTTTTCGACTGAAAATATATGAAGCAAAAACAAGTCTGGTAAAGCCGTTTTTCCTTGATAGCTCAATATAAAAAACCAGACAGCGTGACACCAGCATACAGTGTAGACCTTATTTGGTATAATTATGTCAACATAATAGGTAGCATATGGTGATAAAAGTGAATTATATGTTCACTGTGTATCATTGAAGGTGGTTGTGAGGATGTACACCATAACACAAGAAGAGCAAAGAAAAATGTTATAATTATAGAAAGAACATAAGTAATTCAAAAGAGAACACAATGTCAGAGAAGTGGCTGATGATTTCTGAAGAGAGTTACACCACACTCACAATAACAAGTAATCTTATATAGTCACAAGGGTATTACAGTAACTAATTCAACAAGCATATATCAAGACTAGCCAGCAGTTAAGATGTTTATCACCTGTGTCCCGTGGAGTGATCATGTGGCATACACTGATACACAGTGAACATACAGCGGGACATGAACTTGTAGAGTTTTTTTTGGGTCTCAAATGAGCGCATAATGTCGCAGATAAGAATTGAACCCCCAACTTCATGATTGGAGTAAGATAGCTACAACCACTTGAGCTAGTTCTTTTTTTATGAACATGTAGATTGTAATGATGGGTCGGGTCATTAACGGTGGAAAAGAGTCTTGACTGTTTAAAGTCATTAGAAACTGTAAAAACTTAGCAATAAACAACTTCTGACCCGCAATCATCCGCCCCATTGATTGCCCAATAATATATTCTTAGCTTCCCACCCCGCCCC
This sequence comes from Corrigiola litoralis, assembly GCA_901111285.1. NCBI lineage: Eukaryota > Viridiplantae > Streptophyta > Magnoliopsida > Caryophyllales > Caryophyllaceae > Corrigiola > Corrigiola litoralis. The sequence continues at coordinate 6,753 of CAAKMY010039125.1, forward strand.
TCCCCGAACCCATCCCATTGAACAGGTCTACATGGTGGGAATGATTAAGGATTATAGGCAGGATGGCGGCAACAGAACAATGTGCATGCAATGCAACTACTAAAGAGTGGAACATCACGTTAATTAATGCTCTTGTGACAAGCGTTTTTGGTGAAGTGATAATCGAACTCGTTCTGAGCAATGTGAAGTTATTTCTAGTTTGATGGGCTCTCGAATTTGAGGTCATATATCTCTCCAACTAGGGGATATTGCACCATGAGCCTTAGAGCATATACCTTAGTTTTTTTGCCATGAACAAAACTCCACACTAAAATTGTCACAAAACACACTAGGGGATATTTCTTTCCAACTGGGGGATATTGCATCATGAGCTATATGGAGTAGATACCTTTGATTCATGTGACACTAATTTTTATTTTTTTTTCTAAAATGAGCTTATAAAGTCGCGGATAAGAATCAAACCCCCAACATCATGATTAAGGTAAGATAACTCCAACCACGTGAGCTATCATTTGAAGGGAGAGTCGCACCTCTGCGATAGTGTAGTAATACAACAAATACCCCTTGTGCTATCATTTGATTTTTAAGGTCAAATCTAACTATATGTATATAAGTATATCCTCAATTTAAGTCCAAATTGGGTGTAAACTTGACTCAACAGTTAAATATTTTTGGTTTTTTTAATCCAAGTAATGTTTTGATTGCTATTATAGCCTTGCTCTTTACATGGTATATTTGTAGGAACTTTTGGGAGCTTTACTAAACTTTTTTGGCAATGTACCAAAAAAAAAAACTACACAAATTATTAGAGAAGACCGTCTATTTTTATTATAAAAGTAGACCAACTACTTGTAAGCTAAATTTTCATAAGCTCCTAAAAGCCCAAAAATAAGTTATACATATATATGTCTTTATTGGGCCAGCAAGGCTTGGTCTACTTTTAAGATAAAAGTAGACCGTCTCCCTGAAGACTAGCTGAACTATTGGGTATTTCTAGAAATTTTTTTATTTTAATGAAACTTATAGGCCTTTTTGGAAACTTTAAGAGACTTCCAAAAACAAAAAGGCAAACAAAAATTCTATAATAAGCGACGCATATGATATATGTCGACACATATAATAAGGGGTCAAATCTCAATCATTGATATTATAGATCAAATATGAACCGTTAGATCGATGAATTACGCCTATAATTAAATATAATTTATAAAATTCTAAAAAATCATTTTACAACATTTTCAGTGATTAAAAATAAGTCATTTTAATTTCTTTAAAAATACTTAAAAACCTTAACCAATCATTACATTAAGACTTTACCCACAACTAAAAGTTTCGTGACACTCTTTTCTTTCCCAAAACTCACTTTCAATTTTTCATAATGAAAAAGACATGTCATGTTTTAACTACGTTGTTGGTTCCATGTTACTTGATTTACTTCTTCATCCAATTTGTAGTACAAGGTAGACATTGGAAAAATCATACACCAAAATAATGAAATAAAATATAACATCAACTAGTTTTTAGTCCCATGCATATTTCTATTAATTTTCACTAACTATACTCTATTTTAGAATTATGTTTTGAAATTTTTACATTAAACTTATTTTCATAATAGTGTTAATTTTGGGAGAAATAAAAAAATCATTTGACTATTTTCTTATACTATATTTGTATAAATTAGTAGCTTTACTTCCCTTAATCAAACATTAAAGAAAGGTTAAGAAAATATTTGAACTAATAATACAAAGAAGGAAAATGTAAAAATAACATAATATTGATATGGAGCACACCTATAATAGTCATGATCATCTAGTTTGATTATTAATATTTGAAGTTATTTGGAAATGGTTAGTTTGAAGTTGCTCCACATCACTTATACTAAAAAAAAATATGAAATTGAATATTAAGTGACTTGGAATTGTTTAATTTGGAGTTGCCTCACATCATCTGAACTTGAAAAAACAAATATTAAATTGAATATATTATGTGAGTAACTTCAAAAATCAAACACAAAAATATATGAAGCATAAACCTCACTAAAATTAATTGGGTTATTAGTTAAATAAGAATAAATATTAAAATAAGATCAATATTAAGTTAAAAAGGTCAAATGAATGGAGAACAAACACTGATTTGTTTTTAGAGTAATGAAGCGCAAATTACAAGTAAGGTAAATATAATATGAAGATCATAGGAATAAAATAATATTACACCCATATCTATTCATAAGGATGGTTCCACTTACTTTAATATTCAATTTTCTCTAATGCCATTTCATGATTTTTGCAATTGTAAGGTCGAAGAATCAGATGAACAACATGAAAGTAATCACACATATACACATCATACAACAAAAAGAAATAATGTCACCAAAATATAAAAAAGCTATTGATCATGTCCAAGAAAGGTTAAATTCATATGTTGGTTTAGAGTCTTACCTCATATACAACATATCTACACAATTGAGGAGATAATGGAAAGTGAAGATTTTTAATAATAGCTATAAGTTTACCTGCTATTATGTAATGGATGGTAAAAGAATTAACTAATGAAATATGACATATATATAACTATAGACATTTTAGAATATAGAATGTCATAAAACAATATTATATGTTATAGTTACAAAAGACCAAAAATCATGGACATTAAATACAACAAAACTATAGTTGTAATAGAAGAGCGAAAGTCTTGAAGTAAATTGTGGTTGTTAAAACTAATGAATTTTTAAACCAATAGACATATAGAAGGTCAAGAGACTATTAATTATGCATTGAAGTGTATGTCATGTGTCCTTCACTTATAAGATTTTAAGTGTTTTAGATAATAGTATATATTGTTGTTTTCCTTATTTTTTTTTTCTTTAGTTCTTTTGGTTCTTTATTTCACCTCACATGCATATGCTTCTTTTCCAAAACTTTTTTTTAGGGTCTATATGTTTAAGATCGTTTATATCATAGATGTTAAAGTTCATTGTACATTTGTAAGAAAATTTATATATTGGAGAAATTTGCAAAGAGAGTATATATTTCAATATATGGCATTAAAAATTAGCATAAATTGATTTAAGTATTAGTATATACTAGTTTTCAATCCCATACAAAATATGGGTTCATAATAATATTATATATTTTTATATAAAATGTTTTTGCATCTTATTTATACTATTATTTTCAATCATGTGTACTTCTTATATATGTTTTTATAAGCAAACATATATTTTTATTCATTTAAGACTAAAATGGTAAAATTAAAACATTTACTAAAATCGATTAATAATTGTGATCGTTTTTTTAGCAACCGGTCTTACTAACAAAACAAACATAAAAACCATTCAAATTTAAATTATTTATCAACATTGTATTAAATTTAAATTTAAACTGGTCTTAAAGACTAACCAAAATAAATTTCTAATAATCAATGTACTATAAAAGTCAAATAAATCATTGAAAGAAATTATGTAAGATGAAAAAATATTTCTCGTTGTTTTTCTCAATTACGTCCCGATAAGAAAATACACACTTTATTTTAACTTCAAGAAAATGGAGTATCCCAAATTCTACGATAAACTTAATCATAAACATTAATACGAACAACAATCATTTTAGCAAAAAATTATAATTTTGATATACAACTTTTTTATGATAATTCTTTTATATTATATGTTATAGCTAGCAATTCAAGTGATTATTCAATTTATTTTAACAAATAAAAAGAAAAAAACAATTTCATTTTTTTCGTCGCTACACCACTACGCTTTGAAGTATCTTTCGAACTTCATCAAAAACTTTTTTGGATTGTGGTAAGTACGAGTTTTTTCAAGCAAAGTACAACCTCTCTCAAATCTTTTAATTTTTCAATTGTTTTCATTGTTGCAAAAATCGTATCCAAATGTCATTGGAGAGATGCTCTTTGGAGCAGCATAGCGGGAGGTGAACATGGGGTAAAGAATTTCCATAATGGATATCGATTACATTATTATAGGAGTAAACCTAAAGTTAGTTTGACATTTCTTTTCTATTCTTAACTCATCCTCTCATCTTTCATAATCAAAAATGTCTTGTTGTAACTGCGTCGGTGGTTCCGCGTTTACGTAAATCAATCTTAATTGATAATCCATTTTTTTGCAAACCGATGAAACCCCGCAGCAGCTTGGTTTTTGTTGGTTGAGAGGTTGAAATATTTGTACATGATTCACAATCTCATGCTTGAACTGATGATGACTCAATATAATACGCCGTTTAGTCTGCACATTGTATAAAGAGGTAAATATCAACTTATATTTAGCATTCTGCTTGTAGTTTATAGTCTACTAATAATTGATTATGTATCTTATTGATTGGTAACATTATTTAGCCTATTTTTACAGTTCTCATTGTTTGATTGACATCATATTATGTTTACAACTTACGGTTGCTCTAAAGCTAACAATAGTGAGGTATACGGTAATGAAATTGTAATTTCTTGTTCAATAAAATTTTGAAAATATGTGTTGGGTAGTGTAAATTATATAGTTGATTTTCGAAATAGTAGTATATGCCGGCCTGGTCAAGCTTAATATCACCTTATAAAGGAGAACTTTTGTTAAACTCTTCTAGAATGAGCAATACTAACATTGAAGGAGCATATACTCGACTGGACTAAAACTAGTTTTTTAACCCCATGCAATGCATAAGTTAATATTTATATTAAATATTTAAATAAATAAATTATCTAAACACATTTTTATATTAATCAATTTTATGAATAATGTGTATATGATTTCATGAGCAAATAAATATGTTTAATAATTTACGATTAAAAACTCAATCAAAATCTTACTAATATCAAATAATAATCAGGAATTTCGCGTTTAGCAACCGATTTTTGGGTCAACAGACATAAAATAAACAAAAACAAATATATTTCAACTTTTTATAACACATAAAAGTTGAGTTTAATATATTGAAAACTAACAACCATATATTTTCAAATTAATGGGTTTAAATTCATATAAAATATTTTGATAAAAAAAAGTCTTTATACCTTATTATGTTAAGCTATTTTTTCAATGATATGTATTTCTTAAATATATGTTTTTAATAGCAAATAGATGATTTATTCATCTACAGATAAAAAATAAATCAAAATACTTCTTAAAATCGAATAATAATAGTGATTTACATCTTCAACAACCGGTTTTAGGTACAACTATTAACAAAACCAACAAAAAATATATATTAACACTATATTAACACATAAACATGAAGTTTAGTAAAATAAATATTAACAAACATAAATTTCAAATTCACCATTAAACTCTTAAAATGAAAAAATCATTGAAGTAAATACATAATGATGATAAATATCATTTTCCTATTTTTTTTATGAATCATGCATTGACAGAGAAATACAAAAAAAAAATGTTGCTATAGTCTTAGTATTCTTGATTCTTTTATATAAAAATAAAAAGCAAAGTAAAAAAGAAAATACATGAATACAAAATTTAAACCAAAATGTTGAAATAACGTAAAGTACGATTGAAGAAAAAAAAGGTTAGAAATAAAAAATGCTTATAAAATACATG
>CAAKMY010039128.1:0-25400 GCA_901111285.1 Corrigiola litoralis
TTTATATATATATATATATTTGAGATTGAAAGTATTCATTTATTACAACAAATAAAATTTTTCCCTAAAGGTCACATGTTATTTAGGGTCCATTATGGGAAGATCACGTCAAACTTGAGATTATCCTTGAATAACACAAAGTTGACATTAACATTGAATGGACGACAAAAGTTGGGATTATTTAGATTATATTTTGTTATTGTAAATCAAAATCCCTATTCATAAAGTAAAACAGTAAAAAAAAATCACGGATAAATTTTTGTCAAACTTGACATCATTTGTCAAAATAACTAAAGTATCTCATAGCATATCACCCACAAAACAGTGTTTTTATTATTCAAGGTATTAAAATATAATACTAACCTGCATAAAGTTCTTAAGCACCACAAAATTATCATCTTGGCTCATCTTCATTGCTTCAATAAGGGTTGAAGTTTTTAACCTTAGAAGTTGTGCAAGAGTTTTGGTTCGAAATGTGAAAGCTTGTGGTGTGGAACAAATTGCTGCAACCTCACCAAATATATCTCCATCATGTAGAGTTTCGAAGATTAACTCTTTGTCATTTTCATAATCAATCAATTCTACTTCTCCAGATACTATTATATAAATGTCATCTGGTGCTTCATTTTGCAAGATAATGTCATCTCTTGGAGGTAAGTATACTGCCTTCATACTTGCAACCTGAATTTGGTATGAACTCCAGTTATTAGGCAATAATAATATGTCTGTCAAAAAGAGAACTAGGACACTTTATGACAGTTACAACTTAAATAATATAAGTTTTTTTTTTAAAGTAAAAATGAAATAGTTTAATAACTTAATATGTTCAAATTTTATCAATGTTGTAAGAAACACAACGAAATTAAGAATTACATTATCAAAGAGTCACCACTACCTACTACTACTTAGAAACTAGCAAAGTTCTTCGTAATAATATTGTTTTACATTTTAAAAATCCCACATCACAGATATTTACGGATAAACATCTAACAAAGTATGTCAGACCTTGGAACCACATACAAAATCATTAGTATGCCATTGTATTATATTATGTAGCCATTTATGAAAAATAATATAAGAATTCATTATTGATCAAAAAAATTAGTAGAGTATCAATAAGAAAATATTGGTATCATTTATAAAAATGAAATTTGTAGTGGCAAAATCAAAATAATATTTATAGACAAGGAACATCGATAAAGATACAAAAGGTTGACAAATTTCATACCAAGACTTGGAGAGTCTCCCTTTTAACACCATGAAACAGATACACTTTCTCAATTGTTGGCAGAAACAAATGTTGGCAAATGCTTTTATAGATAGAGTTGGGTAGTTGCTCAATCAATTCAAACTGATTTAAACTTTCAGCCTTGAACCTTAGACACATATATCCTAAAATTTGCTCCTTCAATCTTGTAGGCAACCTGTTTCTCCCAACAAAGCTTGATGCCGCTTCAATGCTACTTCTCTGCCGAGAAATATAAAATTCATCATAGATGTCTAATAAAATTCATCATTTTTTAACATGTAGATCTAAAGATATATTTCAAGAATCACAATAACCAATACTAATTAACAAATTATATATTTGTTAATCTTTATTTCTAACATTATTTTAACAATTAATTTAAGAAATAATAATTTATCAATGTTAAATGTAAAAGAGAACACAAAATTTTCTTTTTATATTTTAAATAGTCCTCTAACTTACATTAAATCAAGTAAAATATAACATTTTACTTTAAGATTATAATTATTCATAAATAATAAATATTTGAATAACTAAAAATTATATGGCTAGAATATGATATTGTATATGCAATAATATTTTAAAATGGAATTTAAATTAAAAAAATTCCATCTACATACTTCAACTATTTAAACAGCACATCATGAAGAGAATAAAATAAACTTTATAGTAACAATATAGTTATGTTAATAACTCACAAATTCCATAGTACGCCGAGTTCCTTCCACGACCAAGTTTGTCATATTTCCTATGAGATAGGCAGTGAGACTTAAGTTAAAGAGCATGTAGAATATTATGAAAACCATCTCTATAGTGTTTACAGCATGAACATCTCCATAGCCAACAGTTGTCATTGTAGTGATGGACCAATAAATGGCTGAAATATAACGAACCCAAAGGCTAGTTTCCTTAAAGTTTGGGTTCATTGCTCCAATCCATGTTTTCCCTTTGTGTGGGTAGCGATCAGCTATCAAGTAGTATAAACACCCAGCACAATGAACCAGAAATAACGTCACCTGCACATTTGAAAATAGAATCAGGTAAAAGAAGTTATGTTTTAGTGACTCTTGAACTACCACATATGAGATGAATATATAAATAACATCATTGGATATTTAAGCTTAACCATGTAACATAATCCGATCTCTTTGAAATAAAACTTATTGAACTTTTATGAAACATGTGAAGTTAATATTTGTATGCACTATTGTCTCTCTAGGATTAATCTAGGATTTGAATAGTTATCTACACAGACATCAAAAAGTAAGATGAGCTTTTCATAATTATGGAAAAACTATAATTTGAAGTTATAATAATAAAAGCTATATTTGTTTAAAAATTATAGAAGTAAGTAAAGACAAATATAATAGCACAATGTGGGTTACCGCCGTACTTGCTAGTGCTGGCAAGTAAGAAGGTTTACAAAGGGTAACAAAGGTGATGACACCGATGCAACCTAAAGATAAGGATGACCATGTTGAGATGTCATCCATTTTGGAGGATAGTACAATGGTGAGTACGAAGGAATCCCCTGTTGTAAAAGCAAAAAGGATGCTAAATCTAGATTCTCCCGTACAAGCTTACACCCAATATCTAGGGGAATCGAAGTGTGGAATATGGACTAGCTTTAACATTTATCTCTTCTATCTTGGTGGATGGAAAACAAGGGTGCAATTGGACAAGGATAATTTTGAGTTTGAAAAAGAGAAGTGTAACACAAGTCTCATTGTCTACGTTGTAGGTGAGAAACCTTTTATATCTCATCTTAATAAGTTCATCTCTGATCAATGGTCATATGTAGAATTTCAAGAAATTTTTGCCTGTGATGGGGGTTGTTTTGTTGTGAGGTTTGCTTCGACTAGTGATAGAGATAAAGTCTTGAATCTAGGACCCTATTTCTACAGTAATAGGCATGTCGCCTAAAAAAGTGGACAATGGATTTTGACTTTGGAAAAGAGGATATGTCGTCTATCATGCCTTTGAGGGTAAAATTTCTAAACTACCTTCACATGTTCGTCTAGTGATGCTTTGAGTAGGATTTCTAGTGCTTTAAACCTCTATATGCTATCCAGGGTGCAATTGCTAGAGTTCTTATTGAAATGAATGTCACTAGAGATCTGCCTGAAAACATTGAAATTGAAGACTCTTATGGTGGTGTGTTTAAAAAAGAGGTGGTGTATGGGTCGAGACCACAATTTTGCAAGGGTTTAAATTCCAAAAGGTAATCCTAAAGCTCTTGGGTGTTCAGAACAGGAAGGAGATACAACTTTTGAGGAAGAATGATATTGAAGATCAGAAGGGATTTCAAGGTGGGAAGAAGTGGGTAGCAAATACTATGAGTGGGGAATGTTCCAGATTTTGAGGAAGAATGATGTTGCTAAACACTTAAGTAAAATCTAGGCTAGATCTTTTTCTTGGAGTGGGGAGGTAGACATACCAAGGAAGGACTTCATTAATTGGGATTATTTTTACAAGCCTAGAAGTAGTGGTGGTCTTAATCTTATTTTTCGAGTAGTTTGGAATACAACTCTTATTACAATGTTTTTATGGGCTCTATAGTAAGAAGGAGGTTCTTTGATAACGTGGGTGCATATATACTATATGAAAGATGCCTCATAGGTGTGGAGTGTATTAATTCCAGTTTCAGGTTCTTGGATAATTAGGAAAATGATTGCAGTGAGAGAGAAGATTCATGGTTCGAGTACCTTGAAAGAGTAATGTGTACAATGCAATAGTGTTGAAGCAGTTTATTTGTTAGTTTAACTCTAAACTATAGTAGATGATTCTAGACTTATGGCTCACGATATGGCAGCTAAAATTTATAGGAAGTTTGGACCATGTTTTGCCATTAACAAATCTAGCAACTTTTGTTCAGCACATTTAGAGTGAAAGGAATGCACGCAAATTCAGGTAAGAGTGTAAGAGTCTAAGAATTTTGATATGATTGTTAAAAGAATTATCAGTAGCATTCATTATAGATGTAAAAAAAAAATGATAAAATTAGTTCTTTATTGTGTAATAGGGATAGATTTTCCTAATGATTAGTGTGATTAATATGTTTTACTCTTTGTTTATCTTATTTCTTAGATAAGAGCTAGCAGTGTAGTGTTCTTGGGCTAAGGAAGTTGTGTTGTACCTTCCCTTGTGTTTAGCTTTGCAAATTCATACTTTAAATGAAACAAATTAATTATTTGACCATAAAAGTAAAGAATAATAATATAACAAAAAAAAAGCCAAAAAGAAAGGTAGTTACACCGACTACAACATTAAAAGTTGTAAAATATTAAGCACCTATCAAACACAAATGATGAAAAGGATAGAACGAAGAAAAGAGATAAGATATAAGTAGATGGTTGAGCTATAAGGATTGAGGTTTTAGGACCCCAAATCAAGAAAGAGCATAGGCCAAGATTAGGTGGTGAAGTATGAACTATATTTTATAGATTTTCCCGTGTATTAGTTATATTAGACATGAATGAGTTCAATTCTCACAGTAAAGTAAATTAAGCCCATAATAGTCCCAGACACCCTATTTTTCTTGGTCATCATGAAGCTAGATTATCCGACCTTTATTCTAGAAAATGAGGCATGAATCAAGAATTTCCGAACTAATGATTTTATATACTATTCAAGTTGAAAAAAAAGTTGAATGTAACCCTAATATCCTACTCTCTCCATCCCACTCATTTCTTTACATTTGAAATTGGAACAAAAACCAAGGAAATGAAAGAGAAATGGTATAAAGCACAAAAAGTAACATGGACAAATGTTATAAAGCATAAAAATATTAATTTTCTCATTGCATATAAGTCTATTTATCACATGTCCTTTGTTTGTCTCAAAAACCAAGGGTTATATGGGTAACAAGATCTACAAAGGACATTCCTAAAATAGAAACGTAAAGAATTGATTGGGACATCCTAATAAGGAAATGTAAAGAATTGGGTCGAACGGAGGGAGTATATTAAGACCAACAAACATGTATAGTAAGATAATAAACATTGTTAATAGTAAAACCCGATACATGTAGGGTAAAAGTTATAGTAAGTTGATAAGCATTGTTGATGATAAGGTTTTTCTGGGATTTGGATATACTTTTTTCCTGTTTTGATGAAAATAAGTTCAAGACTTTTTCTCTCTCCCCTAAAGCTTAGTGTATAAGAAATTATTATTTTGTCATTGTCTTTAAGGTAGTAGAGGATCTAGGATCATCAAAGTGGGTATGCACAATTATAGAATCGGTGTTGTAACTCATTCGTTTCTATTTATTGTTTTAATATTTTTTTAGATACCAAACCTTAACTTTAAAATATAATAAGTAGGTGTAAGTAAACAACAGTGGCATAGGAAAAGAAAATCACAGGACGAATATAATACTTCAATCATACTTGAATAATAAGTATAAAAAAAAGTAACACAACTGTACTACCAAAAAACATAGAATGAAACTAATTTAACTTGACTAGTGTTATCTCATATGTGAATAAAGTGGATTAGGCCTATGGACATGATTACATGACATAGATAAAAGTGACCAAGTGGGCAATCCTTATACAAGACTTAGCTTCATGTTAAGAGGTCGATAACTCATTATAGAGAGTGTATGCATATGTAAGGTATTCGCCATGCATTTCACACATACATAAGCAACTTATGTTTATTTTTAGAACATGGTATGCACATAATGCATGGTGGATCCACCCCTTCTCTATGGTAGCTTAGTTTATCAACAAAAAAGTAGATACTTGTGACCAATATTGTAATAACTTAGTAAATTTTTCGCTTTCTTTTCTTAAATTTTGTTTTGTATTATACTTAATAAAATACACTCACCTTCTTAATGAAATAAAAGACAGAGGTAATAATAACTTACGAATAGAAGTCTTGTGCATCGAACCCAAAAATAATTGAATCTGATATCTTTCTCGAGCCTACAGAAGAAAGCAATAAATGGATTGGTCAGTTTATGTATGTAGTTATGTTATCGTACTAAAAGAAACATTGTGCATAAAATACAATATCAAATGAAATGGTCGGCACATACTTTAACTACAATAAAAGAAAGCCCACATAAGAGACAATAAAAAATAAAGTTAGATGCTAATAACAAAATTTTCTAAATTCACCTGGTAAAGAAAATTTTGACTCGTCTGAGCCTCCAGAAACGGAACAAGCCTAAGGATGAATATGACAGGCTCACTTGATATTTTCCAGTGAACAAAAATGCCAAAGCTTCATAAGGTATCGTTGATGCCACGTCCATTACAAACCATGTTGATAAATACCTACATGTAATAAAAATATAAATTAAAAGCTCTAGTTAAATATTTATGTAATTTACTCTAGAGGCTTCCTCAAAAAAAAAAAAATGTACTCTAGAGGCAATGTACCATTTTATATATGAATCAGGTAGTTTGTTTTCATGTCTTAAGTGTCGTATAGCTTTGACATGTTTATTTTGATATTTTCTTGTATTTCATGAAATTATGGACATCATAAAGGTTCGGTAATACTATATGCGCTACCACTAACAACAATCGAGCTATGAAAATTAAAATACAATCTAACTTTTTTTCCTAAACATTCTTACTTATATTTTAAAATTTTTGTTAAACTTTTCTTCTATTCTTAAGCTTCACTGTAGGCAATTGAACTATTTTCTAATACGGAAAACCTAGCCACAAACACGAGAAAAAAATATAAATATTTCCACATTTTTTCTAAAAGTTTGAGTTAAGGTACATGACACTAAAAATAACTTTAGATGATTATATTATCAGATTAATATACCCGATAACATTCCATCACAAAAATTTACATGAGCTCAAGATTCTATCAAAAATGATAGACATTATAATTTTAAAACTATGAGAATTTTTAGAGTACTATACATTTCTTGAATTTATGAGTTTTCTTATTTTATTTGTATATTTTTTCTTATTATTATCATTATGCATTACATAAAGCTAAAATTTAATATAATATAATACAATAACTTATTTACGTTCAAACGAGTGACCAAATGAGCTACGTGTTATGCATACTATAAAAGTAATTATTAAAGTTTATGTTTATACGAAATATATTAGTTTAATTTTATCTTTTTGTATTACAATATGTAAAAGTAAAATTCCCAACCTATGCATTCCACACCTCTGAGTAAGAATCAATTTGCATGATATGCAACAGTAGTAGATTTTGTTGGTGCAAAAGATGGGAATTTAGCAATTTTGACTGGGTGTGGCACAATAGTTGCTAGTAATCAAGCTATCAAGGCCTACTGTAGTTAGAGCTTGTTAATATCTGAGTCAGTTGTTGACTTAATTCACTGTACAGTTGATGCATTTGTGGGTGCTTTTCCGATGGCAACATCAGTGTTAGATGACTATAGTGTCTGAATTTTTGCCTATGGGCAAACATGAATAGTAGAACCGAGGTGTAAATTATAGGACTGCAGAGCAGTTCTTCCAAATTGTCAGGGAGATGAGTGTTTTTTCCCATATAAAGTATCTGTTAGTGTTCTGGAATTGTATAAGGAGCATATGGGGTTATCTTTGATACTCCACCTGCACCCAAAAATTAATATCTCCCCCTATTTCATATGCATTTCTATTTATCATTGGAAGCCAAGTGGTGATATGCTGCTTTAATTTCCTTTAATAATTTTTTCTTTTTTCTCCGTTTCATTTGGGCAGGTCACGGAGGAGGAAGTCAGTGAGCAAGTGAATTTGTTAGTGATAAAGGGAAGCTTCCACGACAATTATAGACTTGGGCTTTTTATATCGTGTTATTATTTGATGTATAATTTTTCATTTTCATCGAGTTAAGATATTAGAATTCTACTATATGAACTCGAGAGTTGTTTCTCTTGTTGGTTTAACGTGAAACTTTGTATCTTTAACTTCATTAATATAAAAAAAAATATTATTTTTATTTGTCTCTATTGGGGCTGATTTACAATTATTGATTTTGATTCTTTTTAGAGGGAAATCAAAAATATATTGCTAAATGGAAATTACAAGAATTTTACTGCAAATAGTAATTGATAGTGAATAACGACGAAAATATTTCATCGTTATTGTTAGTGAGTTTGTCGTGAATAGATTTGCAATAACGACGTGATTGTGGTTGGTCGTTAGAAATTCACGATGAACATTGTGGTCGTCGTGATTAATAATAACGATGAACAACTCATTGTTTGTCGTTAAAGTCAATAACGACGGGACTGGTTACCGCGGGCAACAAGGTCATCATTATTAACATTAACGACGGTAAATAACCCATATAACGATGATTTTTTCCGTCGTTAATGATGCGATTTCTAGTAGTGATGGGATATACTAATTTTCAATCGTTGCATCAACATGAAACTATATCTTTTTGTAAACACATAGTGCATTTCCTTACACATATGAATTTATTATGTATACGTTATTGGACCATAAGTATCACTAGGTAGATGTAAAAGATTATAATACTTTAACTATTCAGTTCATCTTAAAATAGTCTATTTATATGTACTATTGTTTATGAAGTTATACAAAGCATCACATTAAATTTAAAAAATAATTTTAATAATTTATTTGTTTTGTATCTTATTAAAATATTTTATTTTCTTTATGTATGATCAAAGTCATATTAATATAAGTACGACTCTATATGGGATTAAACTAGAGGTAAATAAACAACAACATACAATCAAAGTCCTAACTAAAATAGATATTATTTTGAAAAATTAAACTACAAGATGTTTAAAGGAAGATAGTCCTACCTAAACTTTTACCAAATCTAGAATAAAGGATTAATAATATTACAATTGTTTTATATTACTATACTCATCACTCATTAAAAAAATATTTATTTAGAATTTCATTGTATAAAAGTAATATATTTTCATTTAAGTAAATACAATAGTTATCGATAATTATATACATAGAAAACTATAACTTTTTGGAATAAGAAAATATAGGGAATTTCCAAGCACATATTATAATTTCAAATTAGTCTTTATATTTTATAATCATATTGTATACTATGTTGTTTATAAAATTATAATGTGTACATCATCAAAATCAGGTAGGAATGTACTTTTATACTAGATTCATGTGTAGCATTCTTTTCAAAATTATACATATGACCACATCGAAAAATAATCTCTAAGAAATCTTTTTAGCATTTGCCATATGAAAATGTCGGATTTCTTTATATAATCAAATTCTTATTAGTAAAAATGATTTAATTTCAGTGAAAAAAAACTACATACGATCAAAATTCTAACACATACGAGAAAATATAAAAAATACATTTGATCGAAATCCTAACAACTATTTTATATCTATTATTTGATAGCATTATCGTGAACTTGCATTTCACAAGTAAACCAAAAATTTCAGTAGTTAGTTTAAACAAATTAAACAACTTTTATACATCACATATGTCAAAAGTATGTATTGTACTTGAGTAATAGAAGAAGACTCACCTTTTACGTATCTTTTTGGGCTCATAAACAAGTAGTTGAGTTCTAGAATCGAAGAAAGCGACAAAAAAGCTCAAATTGATATCGATTGCAAACATTACATTGACCAAGTTGTCAGCAATGAACAAGTCTTTTTTAGGACTTGATTTCATAAAAGCAACTTCAAATGGGTACACCCATACTGAGAAACCGACTAACGCCACCATCAATGTTTCCCAACACCTGCTTAACAACACAATTTACTTATTAGTGATAAAATTAATACAATTTAAACAAGAACAATATAGTACAATTATAGTACATATTGGAGCTATAATATGAGTAGGGCTATTCATAAATGCTATGTACAAATAAGAGAAGGCACTCTAGTCCACTATTGAAAAAATAAGAAACCCAAAATTCAAAGCTACTTTTATCCATCGAAACACCATTTCACACCTCCTTATGCATTATAACCACTTTGCCACCATCAACTACCACAAACTGTTTTAGCTACACCATACAACCATTACTACCACCGCACCACCACAACTTCACACCTACCGCGACGTATATCACTATGTCCCATTCACCATTTTTTCTATATCCTCTTCCTCCTCTATCTAACTCACCACCCTTTACCACAACCACAACCACTACACATACACATACACCACGACAACTACCTCAATCACAACTTTAATTTCTCTCTCTTGTTCACTGGTCTATCCAACCCACCACCTCATAACTATTTCAGTTCCCCACAACCACCTCTCTTTCACCATCTTTACTGCTATCTCATTGTTTAATTCCCTCAATGGTCACTCCACTCCATTTTCGTTCACTTAAATCTTCATATATATTTACTCCTTTTTCATCTATGTTCATTTCAATCCCTTCATGTTCACTCCCCTTCATATTTTTTCTTTTAATGAATTAGGAGATTATATTAATTCAATATGAAATCATACAACCTAAAAGCCTACCAAGGTATCCCAACATGAGAACCTACTATCCAAACCACTACAATGACCAAGGCACTTACAAACTCTAGTGTCAACAACAAATTTTACAAACTACATAATACAATCAATGCTTCTACTTTTTTCATAAAACGTTCTCATGTTTCATTCATTCCATATATCAAAGGTAACTGCTGCGAAAGCTGACTTGAATTTACTGCTACATTTCTTTCTTCCTCTAGCATACACCAAGCTCCATTGTAACTCCTTAACCAAACTGTGCGGCCTCTTGCACAAACCTAGCCAATCCAGAACTGAAGACCAGACCCCCCTAGAGAATTCACAATGAAAGAACATGTGTTTGCTAGTCTCCTCAGCCTTACCACAAAGCCTACAACAACAGGCAAACTGGATGCCCCTCTCTTTAAATGTATCACCAGTTAGTAGAAAACCTCTAACAACAAAAAAGACTCATAATTATATGCCTTGGGAAGACATAAGAACACTAGAGTTGCTTCAATTTAACAATCTGCCTTCCACTCCCCCAAAACCTTATATGCAGCAGCCAAGTTCAGCTTACCATTATGAAACCAAGAGTCCAGCAATGCTTTAGCTTTACTTGAATCACCTGAACAACCTTGTCTCTAACTAGGAGAGGCTAGACACCAAGAAGTAGCAACAGTAGCTGTGAAATCCCAAATACCAACTCCTCTAAGATAATGCAACTTCACCTAGCCCACAAACTCTCATCGAATTGCACCTTTCAAAGCCACTTCAAACACAAAAGTTTTATTCCAACTTAGGATCTCCTTAATGCCAAGCCCCCCCCCCAGCAACTGATCTACAAATACTGTCCCCTTAAACAATATAACTTTCCTTTGGTTTTCTGACAAACCCCAAAAGAAAGCTCAACAAAGCTTCTCTATTTGTTTTTCATCATCGACATGAAGCAATATTCCACTACACCAGTAGTTCTGTAGACCAAAGATAACAGATTGAAGCAACTGAGTTCTACCAGCATATGACTGCATACGTTGGCCTAGTGATTGATTCTGACTTTGATCTTATCAATCAGATCTCTAAACATATGGTCTCTCAACTTACAAGAATTTAGGGGGAGTCCCAAATACCTAAAGGGGAACTGACCTAACCAAAAACATATTTCCTTCATAACTCCCCTTCATCTTTGTTTATTCTAATTCATTCATGTTCACTCCAATCTCTTTATAATCACTCATCTTACATTTATGTTCATTTTACTTTCATTGTTGTTCACTCTAATCTGTTTTTGCTCACACATCTTCTATATTTGCTCACTCTTATCCCCTCCTTTCTTTTACGCTCATTTCCCTTCTTATACATTTAATTTTGCATCCTTATCACTTCCTTTATTTTTTTTGGCAAGCACAACATGAATGGGATATAAATAGAGTTTGATGGTATAAGTAGTGAGAAAGAGAGGTGGGGGTTGGGTTGAAACATCGTGGTGGTAAATGGTTTCCTAATGTAGGCATGGGAGCAATGACCAAATAATGTTGGTTGGTGTTGATGGGGTGGAGGTAGTGGTTGAATGTGGTTAATAAGGATCGTATGGAGTTTTTAGTATTTGGGAGGGAGTAGTGAAGGAGGAATGAAAAGGGAGATTGTGTTAGCGGGGCTTGAAGGAGAAGGTAGGTGGTGTTAGTGGAGGAGGATGAGGTGGGATTTTGGTTGGTCGAGGTTGTAGGAATGGTTGGGTAGAGGTAAGAAAAAAAAACATTTTCTTTTCTTTTCATTCAAAGTAAAGACGGGTTTTTAGCCATTTATCATTATCATATACGTATATCACATATATAACAAGAGTATTTCCTTTAATATCCCTATATTCAAAGTATAATGGGAGCTTAACATATATGGTCGATTATTAGTCGGTGCAGCCTAGGAAACGGAACATAGCCCCAGATTTTCTTGGGGACGGAACATAGCCCCCGATTTTCTTGGGGCCCATTATAAAATGAATCGATTATTGCTGAGAACGCTACATGAAGTGGTTAAAAGATATAAAATAATAGAAGTTAATTAATTGTTAAAAGTTAAATTATATTATAGTATCATAAGTTTTTATATTGATTGTCGTAGGAAAATAAATAAAGTCTGATAAATTTGTGTCTTTCCGTCTTTCTCTTTGACTGATTATAATTGCAATAAACAAAAATGGTGGGCTAATATCTTCATATCTATCACTAATAATTTGTCCTCAAAGTTAGACTATTGGAGCAACCTTTCACCATATCTTTAGTGTACAATTTTCTTATTTCTCTAGTAAGATAATGGTCACAAATTTCATATCAAATTTTTATTAAGGCGCTAGGGTATTTATTAATTTTGATGACTAAGAGTCTTTATCATGTTTTGGTTAGACATTGATTTGAGAATGTAAATCAATTTTGAAAGTTTGGAACTTGGTAATGTTTTGCTACTTTTAAGTCTTTTGTTTTAAGCTATATTATTTATTATTATATGTTGAACTTTGAACACCAATTGGTGTTTGGATCAGGTCAAGCACTAAGGAATATACCCTCCACAAAGTCGAGTTGTTTCAGCGCTGGTGACGGAGATACATGAGCGGTTGACTCCGTCCATATATACTTCCTATCATCAACAACCAACAATGAAGTGTTCAACTTGCAAGAGAAAGGAAGATAATAAACTAAAGTTTTAGAATTCATCTAAGTTCATGTTAGATAATATATGAAGTTCAAATTTGGATAGGATAAGGGAATAGCCTTTTGGTGCCCACCTACAATTCATTATAAAAGGAAGTTTGAGACAACTGATGGCACTTGCAACACCACCAAACAGAATAAGTTGAAGTTCGTTAGTACCTTTAGCAATTCCAAAAATTAATTAGGTGTCTTAAGTGTGGCAGGCCGTCCAGCTAATTTTCAAGCGGAGATTATAAATGAGCCCTCTAAAAGTAAAAATATACAAAAAAGAGAATAATAATAAAATAATTTTTTTCCTTTATTTAAAAGAAAGCTAGATGTACATAATGGGATAGCATCACTTTATCAGTGCTAATTTGGCTCATCAGGTACTAATTTAGGTAATAAAGAACAAATTATAACATAGTACTGCATAGACGTTTTAAATTATAATTATGTTTGTGTGTGAGTTATAGCACAAGCACTCTGAAAACCACAAATCCATTCAAAAATAAAACCAATAGCCATAAAGAAACAAATTTTACAAAGGTAACACCAATAACGATCAGAATTATACTCCCTCTTTTTTTACCAATTCTTTACACTTTTCAAAATATGTGAGGGGAAATCTAAAAAGTGTAAAGAATTGGTAAAAATGGAGGGAGTACATCACAAATATTCCTACAAAGACCACGGCCAAACAGGACAATTAACCCAATATCTCGAACTTTGCAAACCTCTTTCTGTGTATATATCAAACTCTCACATACCAACTCTAGTGGCTGTCTCTTTTTGAGTAGGATTTTGTTTTCTTTGCTTTATTGTTGGTGGGTTCTTGTTCATCTTCTTCTTCTAAGGAGAACGAAATTAAAGGGGAGATTGTGGAGAAATAGAGTAGAGTTTGAAGTTATGGACATCGGGTTTATTGCTTTAAAGGATTGAGAGGTGGGCATTTTAATGGACAATTAATTTAGTGGGGAAACCGACATGTTATGAAATGTGAAAAGGAGGCCAATACATAAAATGTCTATGCAAAAAAAAAATGTTGTAAACTACCCATAAAATATGCACGCGGAATAAAGTATTGAGCTTGGAGCTTACAAGGTCCGAGAGGAAGAAAGAAAATAAGGTGATCAAAATTCAAAAGCGAAAGTGGAAGGGTCTAAGTCTTGGAATCCCGCAGATAGAGAAAGTTTTAATGACCTTGCCTCTTTCCCAAGCAAGGATACTAATGGAAGGATGGTAGAGAACTGCGCCCAATATGATAGAAATTCTAATCGACAAATAGAAAAACGTGTTCAATTGAGTATAACTTAGAAGATACAGTGGGGCTTATCAACCAAATATTATCCTCCAAGCCCAAGGCCAATGTCAACAAGAGTACTACCTAACACCTGAGCCCATTATCATTTTCCCTGAACATGAATCTAGTTCATGCCATCCTGGATTTAGGCCCAAGACAGTTGAGAAAGAATGCACAACTCATAATAAGAGAAAAAATAGTAAATGTAAAGCAAAAAACGTAAAGGCCAAAATGCTTTTGCAAGACAAATCAGAACCAAGCTCATCATGGAATCATTAACATCAGATGAAGAACCCACAATTGAAAAATTGAGGACTACTTATTTCATGGGATATTAGGGATATTAAGAGGGAATACATATCAACTAGATTAGAAGGGTAGTAGATGAAAAGGAAACATTTGCGCAGGAAGAGAAGAGGAAGAGGACAACAATTAAATTTTTATTTGTGGGGGGTATTAGTGTCAGTGGTGTCCAATTTGCCTCTAGTATAACTCTCTAGAGACATTGTAGCTAGAGGTGAAGGAATAGTTGAAGAGTGAGGAGGTGTCTCAAAATCTAGTCTTCCATAGATGTCTTGAGAACAAGGAGAAAAGATTGTGGCAGGGGTTTGTGAAATCGGTATGTTTTCTTAGGCATGAGTGCTTTGGTGTTCTGCCTATGGTGGTTGCTTAGTGGTGTCTGGTTTAGACACGTAGAAAGAGGTCGGGGAATTTTTCATTATAAAGTCTATTTGGACAAGTTGAAGGTATATGATTGTGGGTAATTGATGTCTCATGATTCACCCATTACCTTCGAGATGTAGTTGATGTCGCTTTAGAGTAACATGTAGCGGGTGTCACTTTTGAAGGTTTAGAATTGTTATAGGTGAAGCTATAGTTTTTTATCTTTAATTTTTTGGGTATATTTTACGGGCTAATGTCGGTCGTTGGTGTTATATTATTAGGTGTGTAGGGTGTTAGGAACTTTGTTCCATAGGTGTTCTATTAATTCGTCTTTGTATTATGTGTGTGTTTTACACACTATTTTGGCCTTTTTGGCCGTTATTATAATCCTAAAATTTCATCGAAAAAAAATCAACTTTAGAGAGTTAATTGGGAATGTGAAGTAATTATATGTTTTTGGAATAAGAAGCGGGGAATGGGGAAGGAATAAGAAGTTGTTCCCCGTGATTTTAGTCTCTTTTTTTTTGTCTTTGACAACAAGTTTGTAATTGTTGGGCCCCTAATTGTTGGAGGCCTAGTGCAAACGCTCACCTTGCAAAAGCTATTGGACGGGCCTAAAATACGTGTTGGTTGTGATGACCTCGAGCGCTTATGTTATATAAGTTTACTTTATTGCTATATTTATTTTTTACGTGGGGTAGCCGCTACCTTTGGTGCGTTATGGGTGAACCCGCGGGCCATGCGCAATAGCTTGCAAATCACGCATATCGGGTAAGCCACACTGTAGCCGTGTGAAAGGCTCTGACTTCAGTGACATATGTCCCAAGTGGCATAAGTTTATATTGTTGTTTTATTTTCATCCCATTGCCGCTTTGTCAAAAAAGAAAGTTGATTTTGGGGTGAGACACTTGTACTCTAGCATCAACTTTTTATTGTAAGTAAAATTGGCTAAGGCTATGTTTGACAAAACAAACTAATAAGTTAGTTGAAAACTGATAAGTTACCTGATTAGGTAGCTGAAATTTGTGACCTGATAAGGTGACTAATTTTAATGGAAGTGTCTGGTGCAATTGTTAAACAAGTAACTGATATTTGACAAAATGACATAAAAGGTTATATTTGGAAATAACATTAAGGATGAAATTGATAGACTTGTTATTTGGTAAAATGTCTTGGGGCAAAAATAGAATAGATTTATGACCAATACCTTTTTTTTTTTCTAAGCTACTTGAGTTAGTTTATTTTCGATAAACTGAAAAAGTCTTATAAGCGACTAAGAGAATGTAATTACCAAACACGTTTGATTTTGATCAAACAAGTCTTTTTCAGTCAAACAAGTCAATATTAGCTTATGAAGTAACTGAAATGGCGTGCCAAACATAGCCTAAAGCTTGTCATGTAATGAATACACTCCTTTGTTTACGTTGTGGCAATCTTCTAGCTTCTTGGAATTTTTTTTTTTTTTTTTTACGTGCCTATCTTATTTTTCTTAGAAACCATCTGAGGTAACTTAATCAAAATATACTGTAGTTGGAAGAAAGAAAGCGCAGCAAACCAGGAGCAGTAATTAAATGGTAAAGAAGGATAAAATTTCTGGTCACGAACTAAAAAAGTGTGTAGTGATCCGATCGATCACACATCTTCAATGTGGAGGAGCTGTTTCTCACCATTGTGAAAAAAAATTAAAAAAAAAAATTGTGGAGGAGCCATAACTACTAGAATTTAGTTGTTATACTTACACCCAAGAATAGTATTAGTTTTTCTTTATAGTTTATCCTATTCATATTTTGCTATATTGCTCAGCATCTTCTGAAACTATACATGTATGTAGTCTAGATATATAATATTTAAGTGGTAATTTCATAAATACACACTGACTAGCCTTTCTGAGAATCATTAAGGCAACCTTATGAGACATTTTAATCTTCCCAAAGATTGGAAGTCTGGAGCATTTGGAAGGATGGGCTAAGCAGTAAGTTCGGTACAAGATAAGAGCGTAACCTTGATGAAAGTGAGCCCGTAGAATAAGTATGGTGATGATGATTTTTTTTTTTAAGGTATAATATATTTAATTTATATATCCATTAGTTTATTATTGAAATTCAATTTACTGTAGCAATTAGAGTCTTTAAACATTCAAATTCAACTAGTCTGAATTCTACGTAGTGTATGAATTGTACAACCCCAGTGAAACTCCTATAGCATATATATAGATCGTAAAAGAGACTCTGGCAATCAAAACTTGTACACAAGATAAAAGCCATATATACATTCAAAGAAGCACAACAAGGAGATACAAGAAAATCCAACTCCACAATTCCCTACAAGGAGAAGGGGGCACGAGTGCACGACAAGGACTACGCTAGTAATATACATCATAGATGTTGGACACCTACCCTTAAACTCAATAATGGAGCTACTTGATTAGGTGTTAGGCCCTATTTTATTTTCCTTATTTCTGTCCCTCCTTCAATGTTCGAAATCCTTCTAAAGGTAAGAATAGTTGCATTATGTTAGTGTACTAAACGATATACATGCTGTAATTAACTGTGTGTTTCAACTTAAATCCAAGGAGTGTAAACATTCTACATATTTTTATTTGGTTGTAAACATGTGCAGAGTAGAAGAGTATACTTCTTTTCTGAGACGTTCATACGCATGGGAGACAGAGATTAGATCAAGCCCATGGTCTTCATGACATGCATAAATATACGATGTATATTTGACAAGCTCGTCAAACACAGCTCATACATGCACAACCAAAACCGAAACATAATTATGAAGTCCAAGAGAATATTAACAGAAACAGAGAAATGAAGTCACCAAGTTAACATTATGTATTACCTGTATCTTGAACTCATGGGGGAGATGAACCAGCCTTTGGAGCTAACATTGTTCTGATTATAGCCAGAAACACCGAGCGGTGGAAGGACTATTTTGGACAAATTTCTCAAGTTAAGAGAAGATGTTGATTCATCATCATCTGAAACATATGCAGGATCCTTTTTTCTAAGTGCTGATGATCGTTTGAAGCTAGAAGTTTTTAAACTACCACATGGAAAGAGCTCTGAATCCATTGTATTATGGAAAGAGAGACATAAAGAAGAGAGTCGAGTGACAGTAGGTAACAGAGAAAAGAATAGAGGTACGTTGATAGGATTAATATTTGTTAAAGAGGCCGGTACGCAGCAGAATTGTATGGAGAGTATAGAAGACGTGTGCACAGATTATAACTTGAGTGGTGTCGATCATGCAAATTGTGTATTACAAGCTGCTAATCTGAGCTCCTAAAATAAAATGTCGTCACTAAATATAGTGATAACCAATACCCCACTTTGGTTGACAAGAAACTATAAACGTCACTTCATAGACAAATTATTTTCGAATGCAATATATTGATTCGTAAACATTAAACATACTGTCCAATTCTGTGTCTGTTGTTTGGTTTCTAAGAATATAATAGACTAGAGTAAAATGACTCATTTGATTCTTTGAAGTTTTGTGAACTTAAAAATCATTGCTGCACAGCTTAATGGTTAATTATATATATCTTTTTTTGTTCTTGTAGTGAGGTAAAGTTGTGTGCATCCAACCCTATCTTTTCTCGTTGAAATGGAAGTTTTTCATCGGTCTTCATGTACTGTTATTGTCATTGTAAAAAGCATTGAACTTACTCCGTAACTAGTACAGTACGTACACAAATAATCAAATATTACAACAGCTCACTCTTGATTTATATCTGAACCGACAAAAGTTAATCGATGTGAATGGGTTTCGACAGAAAAATGATGTCCACGTAACTACTTGTGACACTACTGTTTGCCATTTATGTGCTAACCATAGTGTGGAAAATAACTTATGGAGACCATTAGAGTACCTTGGTTAGCATTATGTGGTGGTCAGTGACTCTGTGGCAAGGACTTTAGCCAGCAAATTGCGTGGTCCTTTCAAAAATGATACTACTAGTACTTGACCCTTCCCGTATGATTTAAGAGTGTCCCTCTTAAATTGATGTTGGAATGTAGGGTAGCCATTATGCACCTCCTATTTATCACGATGAGTAGTACTCCATTATATATAGCTCCTCTATGGACCACCAGCTTTTCTTTTCCCCTGGGTTGAACCTTCTAATGCTTCGTAATGCATCTTGCACAAAACTTTTATGTCGTCCACGCATCTGTTATCGAATTTTGCCATATAGCATAGCGTTGCAACTTGCAATACACATTCGGATTCCAAATTCCTAGTTGATAAGGGGAAATTTCATTGTACGTACAAAATGCTATTTAAGGCTTGTAATGTTTTCCAACTATTGCTTATCTTATATTATTTTATGTTTCCATAATTTTATAGTTTTTTGAGTTTTCTTAATTATTTATAAGAAACTTGTATGCTTTTTCTTATTTTCCGGTAATTGTTTTTTAGTTTTTTTTTTTCTCATAACAAGCACAAATAATGATACTTTTGCTCATTAATTTGGAACTTCTTTTAATTGTTCACGACTTTTATCATATTACGGGAACTTGCTAAACAACTCACCAATGTTTTCTTATTTCTTTGAATTTACTTTTCACAAAGATTTGCACAAGGAAGTAGTATATAGTGAGAAATTTTAGGAGTCTCTTTTTTATGGTGCATCCAAGTATCATTACGCCTGACAATCGTTTATGTTCTCCCTCAAAGAAAATTTCACATCTAGAGCTTGTCATCAACCATTTGTTGATAAAAAGTCCTTTTTTTTACTTTATTCTCCATTATGATCACTACTATTTATTTAGTTAATAAATTTAATCTCTTCAATAATGAGAGTTGTTAGTCCCCTTTATTTATAGGAGTTTTGTATTTTCACTTTGAGATATTCGTTCATCAAGCGTCTCCATGAAGTCTTATATGGCTGATCCAAGAAATCTACATTGGATCTCTATCCTTCGTCGACAATTTGCACAGTCATGTCAATATCTACCTCTTCGTAATTATGTGGGACCAATAGACACCCTAGTAAAAGGTTGTATATTAAAACAACGATGATTGAACATAGAATATGCAAGTTTGACATAAATGATCCTCAGTTCGCTTGTAGAAGATTATTTTTTAATTTTGTGAAATTTGTTTTCATTGCACTTTAATATAAATTATAGATACCATAGTACTATGAATATATGAAATCACCTTATTATTAGATGAAAAAAAAGGACCAAACAGACATGTAACGCCACAACCGGAAATCCATGCACTCAAGATTCAAGACAGCACAAATGGTGTTACAAATCATTTAGCAAAAAGGGATTTATAGTAGTTATGTAATCTTATTGTTTTGTTTTATTTCGCCTTTGTGTTCTTGTACTATGGATTATGCTACACACTGATTCTTGGCTCTTTAACCTTTTTATAACTTCCAAATTAAAATTGAAAAAAAAATTAGGACAAGCCACGAAGACCAGATGCTTGATTGCCAAGCTGCCAAGGAAAAGTATATTTGTCTAGAGGAAATTGGTGGGCTCAGACTAATATCAGGACTTATGCGCATCGGATAAACATAATATTCTCAGCAATTTCTTCAGAATTTTTGCAATTACAGTAGGGTATGTAACATTGGTCAAACAATTTCTATTGCTTCAGCTACAGAAGCGGTGCCTCTCCTGTCTTGCTAAAACTTTATAGGGTCAATTCCTTCACATTTTGGCAATCAGTTGTAGTCGCTAACCCGAAATATCCAATGTTCTCCTCCAAAACAGTGAGCACCGACAGGTCATGGGGTCATGTTTCCTTGATACAGCACATCGTTCTGTAGGAGAGGTCAAACATCGTTCTGTAGGAGTGTTGGAACAGCGCCCTTATGATAAGCATTCTTGATGTTACCAGTTCTCTCGAACATTTTTCGTTCCGTTGAAATACACTCTAAAACCTTTCCTTGATGATGGTCAATTGGTCACAGCTCTGCCTTGGACTCCATGTCTAATTGGGATGGAACTTCGTTGTCTTTTACACTCTCAGATTGAGGAGATGGCGTAGAGTCTAGAGTCTCTGTTTCCTCACCTAGGATTTTAGCAGTGAATCGTCTTGCCTCCAGGTCAAGATCTGACCACTCAGCTATAATTCTTCTAGCACCCTGGGGTAGAAAGGAGGAAGAGTAAAAAACATAACTTAATATAAAAAGTGTATGTAATACAGATATTTTAAAGTTCAATGATTCTACCTGAAGCTTAGGCTCTTTGGTCATCGGGTTATTACAAAGGTCAATGGTTTTTGCCTTGAGTTTTGTAGAATTCCCGCACCATGACTCACACCAGAGCCACTCCTTGGGAAGAGAAAAGATTGGTACTGTATGCTGCGCATAATTTGGGAGATCCTAAAACAAAAGCCAAATATCATCAGCATCATGCAGACGCCAATGATGATATCAGACGACGGTGCACTTGAATGCCACACAACGGACATGATGTCTTTTGTATTAAGAAATTTTTTGCCGCGAGAGTTATAACTTTGCCTAGAAATGTTTTACTGAGCTTGAAAGTGTAGTACTATTTATTTCTCCAGCAATGCAAAAAATAATACTTTCAGAGGACTTCTATGTGTTTCAAAATCACATTGCAATAAACCCCCCCCCCCCCCCCCCGGGGCCCTTCTAATATAAACAATAGTCAGAGGACGTATTTACTTGAACTTGATAGACACCCACTCCCATCCCTTCCACTTACTGAAAAGAGGCCAAATCTATAGTCATGTTCAAAACTGAGGAAGCAGTTGACTTAGGTTTAAGCTTCACACAAGCTTTTCATGTCCGATAAACTGTTTGACTTTGGACTAATTGAGGAATCAGTCGATAAGACTCAATAAACTGTTTATGCTTTTTATCCAACGTGCAGTAGTAGGTAGTCGTTTCATTTCCATCAAGGGTGGAATGGAGACAGCCTCTCTATCATCAAAGGGGCAACACCGTGTATATCTGAGATCCCCCCACCCCACCTACTGACCTACCCCGCCTGGGTGGAAGCATTCAAGTTGTCGATGTTGAATTTCGAATCAGCTAAATGCACAGGAGAAAATGGAAAGTAATTTTTTAACCTTTCCCAAAAGGGATGTTTATGGATGGGAACTAAGGCGTCACAAATTTTGACGGAAGACGTTCTGAAACTCGAGCTTTACAAGAATTTCATTTGAGAGTACTATGAGCCACTGAAAGATAAGAAACCGGGCAAGAGGGATGGGAGACAGAACCACCCAGAAACAGCAGATAAAGACATTGAGCAAACCTGGTCTAGATTAGAGAGACTATTGGGATCCTTGCTCAGAGTTTCATAAAAGACTCTCAGTGTATCTCCTGCTGCAGTTTGTCGGAATTTGGCCAGATCTACAACATATAGAGCACTGCAGCATGGATAAATTACATCAGACGATTAAAAATATATTCAGTAGCCATTTAAAAAAAAAGCAAAGCTCTAACCTTATGTGATAGGGTCTGCCTCGTAAGTGGTCCTTCCAAAATCCCTGTCCCAAAAATATTGAAGTTATGGTTATGCATGCCATAATATGATAATTTGGCCGAAATTCAGCTGCAAAGAGTAGAAGTTTTACTTGTCTCCAAAATCGATAGCCATCCATATCTTTGTTATTATCACAAAATGGTGTATATGCTAAAGGTCTGCCTTTAATATCCATGTCATAAAGCTCACCCATGTCTGTGCGGACAACCTGGTCAGCATCGACAAATATAACCTGCAGGTTTAAACACTTAAATAAGTTATGGACAAACCAAGAAACAAATAAAGAGAAATCAATCACAAACTTATTATATACCTTATCCAATGAAAGGGGGAAAATAACATCAAGAAACAAAATTTTGTAAGCCCAAATGATTCGCTGCTTTTCAGTCTGTTTATGCAACCATGTAGGCCACCGGTAAGTAATTAACTCGTAATCAAAGCCATATTCTTGAGCCATATGTGGAATTACGTCCTGCCAAGAAAATATAAGAAGTGTCAAAAAAAATTCAAAGATGTAGATTATTAAGATTTGATTCAGCTCAATGGTACCAGTAGCCCCTAAATAAAACATTATACAACCTTAAACTGTGGAGACAAATAGTTCTTTATAAACCAAAACTTGACAGGCCGATTAGTGTTCTTCAAGACACTTAAGATCATAATTTTGAGAAAGCGTTCATACCTGTAAAATATAGGAAACATTGAGAGGAAATTAGAAACAAATGAGACAAGAAAAAATATTGAAAGTTACAGATATGACATGAGCATATAACGGGAAGCCATAAACATATCCAGATCAATGATTACTACAGCGAAATTCATAATCAATAAGGGTCCCTAGTTTTACCTAAAAGACGCACAGCGATAATTTGTTATGAAAAAATCATGTTGAATCTGCATATCAAACTATTTGTCCCAGGCCACTGACAAATGCTTGCCATAAGAGTAGACAACCAATCATATATCATCCAGAAGATCTAAATAGGTAGCACTCTGCAATTAGCTCATTGTTTTCTAATTAACTAAAGGCATTATTCACCAACAACATTAGCACAGCATGTAAACAGATAAAATAAGATGCGATATTCTGGGGGTCTGGCTCTTGATGCAAGGGACATGGTCCTGATATCTACTGGCTTTGTGGAGGGTGATCTTCCTTTCAAGCACTTAGGTTAACCTCTCAACTCTTCTAGGCTCACTGCTACTATGTTTCAGTCTTTAATTCAGAATATCAAACTCAAAATTGATCACTGGACCTCTCAGCTGCTGTCTTATGCAGGAAAATTCAACTGATCAACTCAGTCGTGTTTGGGATTCTTCATTTTTGGGGAGCTTGAAATTTGATAAGATCTGTAGAGCTTTCACTTGGGGCGATTCTGATGATCATAGAAGGATGTCTTCTTTTAATTCGCATAGATGGTGGTATGGGAAACAAGGAAGCCTTAGCTTGGAATAAAGCATCACTGCTCAAGTGGGTTTAAAGGGTTTTGCAAGGGAAGGATGACCTTTGGAGTGCTTGTATTAGCAAGTCCTATGTTAAATATCAGGATTTCTGGTCTTCACAGCCAAAAAATGCTGATTCTGTCTTTTGGAAGGCTGTTCTCTACTTAAAAGGATGACATAATCTCCATGACAGGCAGTATCGCAGAAGTTCAGAATCTCAGAATCTGCTGTCTACTTGGACTTCTCAGAAGAAGTTGAAAGTTGGTTGTGACCATTTCAGACGCAAGGCTGCTATTGTAAGTGGGATGGAACAGTCAGGGATTCTTCTCACAGCTCTAGACATTTGTTTACTACTTGTCTTGCGGCTTATTGCTCTCTGCCAAAGTAGACTCTCTCCGCGAGAAGGGGTCGGTCTTAGTTAATGGAGGCACTCTTCTATGTTGCAATAGAATCTCATTCTCATCTCTTCTTTTGTGTGTCATTACTCTTTAATGGTCTGGAATCATCTGAAAACCTGTTGCAGCATTGGTACTGGTCAAAAGAAGCTTAAGCACGTTTTCAATTGGATGTCTAGGGACAATAAAAGTGAACATTGTCTCAATAAATGGAGAAGATGTGTCTGTGCCATTACTGTTTACCATCTCTGGAGTCAGCGGAACTTTAAGGTGGAGGAGGAGAGATAATTCATGGGGAAGATGGGTATTTGAGGGGGAAAGAGAGAGAGAAATCCTTCCAAATCTCTCCAAATTGGAGGGGAATTGGTTTGTTCTTGGAGGACGGAAATTGAATCTCCCCAACCCCCTCCCCTCCCTTTCCCTTCCTCACCAATTAACTATCTAAACTATGGATTATTCATCCCTCCATCTCCCTCCCCTCCATTTCCTTCCATCCAAACAAAGCCTTATTGTTGCCACTGCAGCAGGAACATTGGTTTCCCCTTGGAAGGACAAGTTTCACCTTATCAGAAAAAACTACAAGAATAACTGACTATAATAACCTTTCAAAAACATAACAATCATATTTCTTAGCATGCATTTGAGTTTTCTCCCATAACTTGGCACTCTTAACGATTTTCTTCTCAAATTAATAGAGAGATATTTTCCTCTATTTGCTTGCAATTCTATGCCTACCAGAGTAGCGGTCAGAGGGTGGCAAAG
>CAAKMY010039135.1:2640-14537 GCA_901111285.1 Corrigiola litoralis
ATATTTAGTTAGGAATATTCTAGAGTATACTAGAATATTAGGGTTAGGTTAATGGACATTAGTCTAACTCTATTATACTATATATTGAGCCTTTACCTTCACAATAATATTATCTAAACATTCTCATTATCTCACAAATTCTTATATTGATTCGTTCTTGTACTCATGAGGCATGTTTGATATGAAAATGTAGTCATCTTCATTTTTGTAACTACATTTTCATTTTTGTATTGAGATGTGGATAAATTTATAAAGCATTCAACTCATAATTGCGAATTGGTAGGTTCAATTTCTACGGGATGCACGCCGATGAGACCCTCTAAAGTGTGATCGAAACTGGAGCAGGCCATAGACCTAAGAGCAGGCCATAGGCCAGAGTGCACCTCCACTAAATTTGCCAAACTACATTATTGTTCCAGTGCCTGTGCCAATGCGCCATCAGCCCATCACACAGACAGGCTAATTGAATCATTCATCCTATATATTTCGAGTCATTAGTTGAGGTGCTAAGGGTTTTCAGTAAAGTAAATGGCTGGACCATGAGTTCCAATCACAATAAGTTTCTCTCCACAAGCTGAAGGAAAACTAGGGAGTCATCAAAATAGTACTTCCGATATATTTGGGGGCCAACACGCCAACATCACATGCAGTAGACAATGCACTAGGGAGAACACATTTTCTTGTACTCCGTAATTGTTTTTAGAAGATTAAATCTCCAATGTCTTTCACTATTTTATATTTGTTTTACTTGTCAGCTGCACAGCTTAGCAACAAGAACAGAAATGTAATCAGATATTGATTACGATATATCTTGTCTAGATAGATAGAATGTAAACCTGATACTATATAATCACTCTCCACATACTAAGAAATTGAGATGGCGCCACCAGGTGCTACCTAATTTGAGTGCGATCCTCTTATTGTCCGACTAGACTATATAATCTAGAAACAGAAGGGGTTACGTGCAGAAGTTTTAACTGAGCGCAGAAGGATAGAGGCACAATACCACTGGCTAAAGGGTGGATTCCTTTGTTTTTAATCCACCTCATGCACCCAAATGATACTGTCATACCTATCAATTCCCAAACAACTTCAGCAACATTACCATCCTTCCCAGTCCTCCCACTCCCATCATACTCCCAGTTGCAATGGCAACAAAGGGAGATCATCATGTTCGTCCACTTTAGCGTCAACCCCTTCACTGACTCTGAGTGGGCTCTGACAAAGAATCGCCGAACGTTTTCAGCCCAACTCACCTGAACACTGACCAATGGTTTAGGGTTGCTGCTGACGCCGGGGTATCATTGGCTAATATCACAGCCAAGCATCATGATGGCTTCTGTTTATGGTCTTCCAGGTACACTGATTACTCCTTTGTTAACAACCCTTGGAAACAGGGTCAAGGGGATGTTGTTCAGGAGTTTGTTACTGCAGCCAAGGCTCATGGGATTGATCATGGATAGGTACTCTCTCCATGCGACAAACATGATAATAGATATGGTCATGAAAAGGCGTATATTGAGTACTACCTTGCTCAACTGCAAGAACTACTTAACAGGTGACTCTACCAATCATAGTACTACATTGATTCATTTGATAAGGTAGAAAAAATTTCTTACTTACTTATTGCAGTAATACAAGGTTTAAGTAGAAAAATAAATTCCTCCCCAACAGTACAAAAAGTGCTACCCTTCATTGCTCCAGGCAAAGCTGCTTCAACTATTTCTTTGCTGATGATCCTGATGTGTAATTATATATTTCAAATTATAATATGGACCAAAGTCTAAACGGACAATGTTCTGATCAGTTGCCCAAACATGTCGTACTATTTTGGAGTGGTTTGCCATGGCCAAGGAGCTACAGAGTACAATTAACATATCTTCCGATGCTGGTCCGGATATTAGATGGGTGTGAAATGAGAAGGGATTTGCTGGAAGTACATGCTGATCTACCATCAACAGGACGTCCTTATCGATTGGCAATGCAAGCATTGGGAAGTAAGTAGTCACTATGTATAAGTTGTAAAGCAAAAGCTAAATGTTCCTGTTTCCTGATGCTTTTGACATTGGGTTTGATAGTAGTCTGACTGAAAAACGCTTCAATCAGGTTTTTGTTCCTGGAAAAGCATCAATTCCTTGTATGTAATTTGGTAGTGCAAGGTTGAAATTTCCTTAATTTAGGTAAGAAACCACTTTCTGAAACATAAGTGACACTTTCTGAAATTTCCTTTTCTAGCCATTTAAGTTTCCATAGTGCATAGTTTAGGTGAGAAGCAAGCAGTGTTAAACACTTCATAGACATTCTCATCTCTAGAACTCTGTAAACAATTTAACTTTTGACTCCACCACTACCTGATTTCCTTGTACATGCAGATATATTTTTGCAACGGTGTTCCCAAGGGGACAGACTGCTTACCACCAGAATGTGGTGTCTCAATCCAGACAGGGCTGTTTTGGTAAAGCTGAAGAAACATAGAAACTAGAAGAGCTACTAGCTAGAGATATACTACAACTCTGTTGGACGGAATTGGGTGTTGGTACTAACTGTGCCACCAAACTCCACTGGCCTCATCTCTGAGATTGACATCCAATGATTGACAGAGTTCCGAACTGCCATTGACAGGAAGTTTCTCCCACAATTTGGCAAAGATTGCTTGATTAGAGCAAGTAACCAAAGGGGAGGCAAAGGAAGTGACTTCGGACAAGAAAATGTGCTTGATGAGGATCACCTATGGGATATTGGGCTGCAAGTTAGAAGGACAAGAAAGGACAATGAATTGAGATTAAACAGACAAGCCAAGGGCTGATATTCAATGTGATCATGATTTAAGAAGCAATTGGACTCGTTTAGCGAATCAAACAGCTTGGGATATACGTAGACGGGAGAATAAAGCATAATGTGATCTTTCTATGATTATAGGGAACAATCATAGAAAAAAAGCAATGAACAGAAATTGGTACCAAACTACCAACATGTCTACAACAATTGTGAAGCAATTATGGGTCTGTTCGTCTGCATACTAATTTGTAAGTGATGTAACCTCTGACACCAATGAACCTACAAGGCATGTTACTACTAGTGTAACACTAGCTATCTAAGATTCCGTGATTAGGATATAATTTGGTAATCAATTGAAAAAAATAGTAGAGGATAGAAAATTGCAGTGGGCTCATAAGTCATAATGAAAGGTCAGATCAAGCCAGCAACAGATCATTCTCATGTCATATATTTTCCTCTGTTTCCCAGGTTCACAACAATCTCAGTTTTGAGTTCAGACCATAGCAGGTGACATCTAAAACACAAACAAAAAAAAGGCAGATGCACCCTTAGATGCAGCCTTGATGACTGTAGGTAATAATCTACCATGTGTATAATGTATCTGATGCACCGCAGCCAAATTTCTCCATTGTCTCCTTTTCTTTCCACCCCCCTTTGCCATAGGTGTAAACATAGTGCAAGAACAATAACCACCCTGGTCTCATGGCAAGAAGGCTCCAATAAGATGGGCATTATCTGGTGATATTCACATATAAATTTCAAACAGAACCTACTTGTAACATATCGCAAGTACCGTGAAAAAGGATTAAACATTCATGAGAACTTCCGAAAGCAATAAAATTTATTCAGTTACTAATTAAGCATAATAAAGCATACGGTATATAACAAGAAATCAGAAAGATAAAAATAAGAAAGATAATCAATGTATGTCCAGAGAAAGAACGACAACATCCTATGTTCAGACATTAGAACTCCACCTATTCACAGCCTATACTTGAGTTTATCTGCCTTACACTCAGCCACTGCGAACAAAGCATCCGAGAGAGCCAGACGCCCAAGCCCCTTGTGATCGAAAGTACAGCAGTGACTCTCGGGATACCTATGAGAGCCGCAGAAGATTTCACCACATCGACACTCAAACCCGGTCAAGCCGACCCGTTTCTTGCATGCATTACACTTGTTCTTGTTCTTTTTGCCACCTTCAACATCCGTCTTCTTATTCTCATGTCCAACAACAACATCTGTCTCGTTACTATTCTCATGCCCAACAACGACAATATTGTCATGAACAACAACAACATCTGTCTCATTACTATTATCCTGTCCAACAACGACAATATTTCTAGACACCTGGTCTTGCTCCACGCAATCTTGCTCAACGGAGTTGCGGTGACACATAGAACAAAGGTTTTGGGTTGCTGGGTTCGCAAAGAATCCACATCCCATGGCGCAAAGTGGTGGATTTTGATTCATGGTTTCCTTCTTGATCATGTTCTAACTTCCTCTAACTCTTCTCTCTATTCAACTCTATAATCCGAAATTTAAATCTTTAATGATGTCGACGATGAGGAAAAGGATGCCCTAGTCCTGTGAATATATAGGGTTATTTTTTTAAGGCGGTTCGTATCGAAGGCAAAAACTTTCCTAATTCCTCGTCGATATACCGAAAACCTAAAGGAAGAGATTGACGCGTAAAATTCATCAATTAGTGAACAAGTGTAGATTTTAACGGGAGCTGATTTTGCCAAGGAAGAATTTTGATTCCTTCCAAGGATTTTTTGACCTTAGACAAAAATACCCTCTTTATTATCACATGAAGAAAATATTGCTAGATTGCTGGATATATTGTATATTTGAAAAAGGAAAGTTAACATAATTAAAAGAAAAAAGATGTTAAAGTAAATTAGGTCAATATCCACCATAACTCATCTCTTTTACCTACACCAAGTTTATACTGACCATCTTTTTCATTGTCACAAGTAAGCTTTTTTTTTTCTTGTACCTTAACTTAATGTTAATGTAACTATGTATGAATCATCTCTTTGGTGAACAATTAATTTTATGAAAAACAGTGAACAAGTTGGACTACCTCATACTCTTTGGTGAACAATTAACCGAACAAGCATTATTAGCCCATAATAATAAAGAGGATAATAGCTCTCCAATACTATAATTTTACCCGCCAAAATAGAATAATCCTACTTTGACCGATCAAGCATGGCAAGTCCTCATAACTAAAAAAAATTGAGAACATTGAGAAATTATCTATACAAGTTTTCAATCTCATGTGACGCACAAATTATTTTGAATAGTTTCACCCACTATCCTGTTTTTATAATTATATTATGAAATTTGTGCATTAAATACATCGTCTTAATCTTAATATAGGCAATGGTGGGAAAAATAAACAGATCAATTGAAATAATTATTATAGTTTTATTAGTACGAATAAGTAGCCTTACCACTCATAATTAAATTATATAAGAAAATTTAAAAAATTATTGAACTAAAAATACGAAGGATCAATGAATTTTAAGAAGAAGAAAAAAAGATTTGGAGCATGCCGATAGAAATCATGAGCACATACCCTAGATTTTAATATATTGGACATATTATTCAATAGTAACATTATATTCATCACGAAACACATGAAATTTGACAATAATCATCATATAATAGTGATGTAAATACGTACATTATAATTGATGAATATGTATTTTATAATTCTTGATGAAGATGTTATTCGATTTAATAATTTAATAATTTATTTTCAATGTAGGATCGATATTAGAGTTTGTAGATGATAACATTATCAGTAATGTGACAAATAATGTTAACTTGGTATTAGTTAATTATACTTAATTTATCATTTTGGTTGGAATCGAATGTTTGTTTTACCCCCTTATTATCTCATAACACTACAACATTCAAGGGCATTGGTAACGAAGCAAATGTAACGATTTAAGTCAGTCGTTGCATTAGGGGGTCTAATGTAACGGGTTTAAGAGCTATTGCAACGCTTTGCATGAGACCGTTGCCTTAGAGGGTCTAATGCAACGCCTTTGAGAATTCATGTATTTATTGATATAGCTATTGCAACTCTGTATGCATAATCGTTACATTAGGGTCATAAATGTACATTATGAAAAGCAAATGTAACGACACCATAACCTAAGCTATTTTTTTTTGGATAACACACGTATAGACCTAAACTATTATCAATCAAATTACATAAAAAAAAAATACTATTATCACTCCTCACAATGTAATAGACTAATAGCCTATCCAATTACGACCCTATTTAACTTAATTAATTAACTAATTAATTAATAATGCCTTTTATTTGATAAATGGATTGTTCCATTGAGTTTTTTTATTAATATTTTCTATTTTAATAAATTATTATTGTATTGGAGAAATCAGATTTTGAGAAATAAAAGG
This sequence comes from Corrigiola litoralis, assembly GCA_901111285.1. Lineage (NCBI taxonomy): Eukaryota > Viridiplantae > Streptophyta > Magnoliopsida > Caryophyllales > Caryophyllaceae > Corrigiola > Corrigiola litoralis. The sequence goes on from CAAKMY010039135.1 coordinate 8,860, forward strand.
AGTTTATTATTGTTATGTCTCATTACTCTATTAAGAATAAAAAATATGTTTTTGAAATATATCTATTCAAGTGAGTGTACCAAACAAAGAAAAAGAAAAAGAAAATAAAACTCACTTGTTGCTCTCCCCATTAGTGCTCTCCCCATTAGGCCATTAAACAACAACCCAGCAAAATAAGACAACACATGCAACAACTCATTTTCTCATTTTCTCTTCAGACTTCGCATACAAACTCATCAGTTCACTCACGTCCATCACCGGCCACGGCACAACCGACCCTCTCCTCTAGTGCTCATCCACCCGACAACAAACACACTGTCCTTCAGTACTCACGCATCACACTCACCAGTCACCACACCACCTCCCCACTTTCCTCCTTCCATTTCCGGCTAAGGAAGCCGACAAAAACCGGCGGGAAAGCCAGTCATGGCCACCCCAACTGCCTCCGCGTCTTCTACGCCGCTCAATCGACCACCCCACAACTCTGATGTTTCTCCTTTGGTATTTAATTTCGAATTTAATAGAAAGCCCCAATTTTCATGATTTAGGGTTTCTCAATTTTACTCTTTTAATTTAAAATTCTATACTTGTTTGGCGATTAATTATGTTGGAGAAACAATCTGCGTTCACTAGTTGAACAAGTTATGATAGATTTATTGTTTTTGATTGTTCAGAGTGGGTTCATTGCTTTGTCAATAGTGTCTTTGATGAGTGTTTTAAAAGATTTGATCTATAGTTAAGTAGATTTTCGACATTAGTTTGGGGTTTATCCCTTCTTTATTTGGGGTTTTACTTGCATACTCAGAAATCAAGTTGTGAGGTATCGTGCATATCGCTGTGTTGAGAAGTCGCTTTTATCATCTAGTCGGAGCCAAAGCAAGAGCTTGGTGAACTATCTCCGAAGGTGCTGCTCGAGTGATCGGTTACCACCTCAATATTTGTATGTAGTCCTTCAGCTTTCATAATTATTTGATCAATTCAATGAATTTCCCTAAGCTGTGAGAAATGTTGATATTCGATTTATTTTTCGGGTAGTTGTGAGCTGTGAATGAGCTTATAGATATTAGAGGAGGAATTATGGTTTTTATAGAATAAGGATGAACAACCTTTAGATTGTGAGTTAGAGCAGGACCTTAGTCGTGAAACCAGGCAACCAGCCAATTTAAATTTTTTAGCAAACAATCTAATACAGAAGGAAATAATAGCTTATGGACCATCTCAGCTGCACCTGTCAGCCCTGATCTGTTTTCGTTTTCGTTTGTGTTATATGATTATCCTGAACTTGGACCTGGATTCTTGTTAGGATAGATTTTAGTGAGTGAAACTAGCTAATGTATGCAGATCGTAAGTTGTATATAGAGACTAGATATTCACCTAAGTTGGTGCCATTATGTTGATTGGACTTTTTGAGTTGTTTTAGCACTTTGTATGTTCTCATAGTGACTTTGGATTGTGTAGTATGTTGGCAATAGAGATTTCAAACCCCTTTCTATGCGGTACCACATTCCAAATTGACGACCTCGAAACATGGTATGTAGGGAGGAAGGAAGGGGATGAGAGGTTTATGTTACTCTGCATTAGGATTATGGAGTATACAAGGGTTTGACTAGTAATTATCATGGACTTGGCAAAGTTATCTCTGTATGTGGCCAAATTGAGACTCCAGAATAATTGGTGTGGTGTTGTGTTGCTTTCTTTGAGTACGAGAGCCTCCGTTTAATTTTTTTTTTCCTGTTGTATACCTTTACATCTAACACCTTTCCTATTTTATGACAAAAGTGCAGCTCAATAGGTTTTGAGAGCCCATAAAGAGGCTGTGAATTCATTAAGTGGAAATGGTTTTGCTCAACTTGGGAAAGTTGCTACTGTTGTTGCCGCTGTAAACTCACATGCTCTTGAGGCATCAAAACAAATTGAGGCAGCTATGAAAATTTCCTTAATAAATGCGTTGGGGTCTGTGTTGAACAAACGCACGGATGGCCAAATTGATGATACAACAATCATGAAGGTATGATCAATTGCATTTCATAAATGAACTCCTTTTCTTGCTTGGTCTTTTCATTGGCATATGTCACCTTGACAGTTCTATCTATATAAATTTTCAGTACTGGAAGTATCATTTGATGTTTTGACATCCATTGAGAGGTTTTGTTTGGAAGCAGAGAGGCCTTATTTGGATAATTGGATGCGTGTTGTTTTAATGCTAGAAAAAGGACTAGGTTTTTGACTTGTGTAGTGTATGGGGACGTTTTATAAAGGTGTTGGCTTTATTTTGAGTTTCTAAATTAATCATTATCCTTTATTGCTGATAGATATATGTATTTCAACAAAATTAACATTTATGTAATTGAACATTATCCTTTATAAGATGTATGGTATGCAGTTATTAAGGTCTATTAGGTAATAAAGGGTTTTTTGTCTAAATGTCCATATCAAAGCTTTAGTCGTTCTTTTGGCAATCTATTTATCTAATGTTATTAATCAAATGTGGCCATGTGGGTGGTCTAAGAATTTTGCAAATGCCTAATCAAGTTATTGGGTTTATTACTGGTGCATGTGCTCAATTTGGAGCACTACCCTATTCTTCTCTTCTTTTTCTTTTCTGAAATTAATAAATAAAACTGAAATTGTATGTTGGTGTTTATATTTGTGATTGACCTGTTAAATACTAATTCGGTTATTTTGTATGTTGTAATGAAGGTTTTTGTGAAATTAGGATTGGGGAATTTGTGAGCTTTTATATTGTTTAAGATCCTTATTGAGTTTTGTTTGTTGGATGTTCATTCTCGTGTGGTGAATGAATGGTTGTTTATGTCGTTTTGTGCGTTAATTGTTGAAGCGCATATCTGGGATTTTTTTTTTGTCACAAAATTCTTTTGTTCTTTAGCCAAAATGTTTGAATTGAATTCATTTTTCAACTTTGTTCGTTTAATGATGTGTGTAAGTGTCCTACATCTTCTGTCTATATGTTAGCTAACTCCTGCATCTGTATGCAGCAGTGTTCATGAAGAATTTCGGAAGCCAACAAATAATCCTAGCCCGATATCAGTTTCAGATATGACGTCTGTAGGTGATCACAATGTTGGTAATGTTTTCAGAGAGAGCAACTCCAATCTTACGGGTAAGGAAAACACAAGAGACCTGCTCCTATATGTGAAGCTGAGTGCACTGCAGTAACTTATACAACCCTGAACTGGTCTGAACACTTTAGAGATTCATTTAGTAAACTCAAATACTGTAACAGTTTCAGGTGGCTTTGAATTATTAGTGGGGAATGGCCCTGGTCCTTGTATTATAATTCTGAGTATGAAGTCTGATTATCTTTACAAAACATCTTTAGATCAGTCTATCATGAATTCTTTGCACCACTCTAGTGCAAACCACTCTGTTCTGAAACCCCAACTGTATAGTAACATTTTAGAGTTGCCGAGCATGAAATTTCTGAGTCATATTGGTCAGAGCTTCGATTAATGAAATCTATTTATGTGAACCTGCTTCATATTCCTACAGGTCAAATTGAGCATGGTGCAATTACCACCTTGAGGTGGTCTAAACTAGTGAAGCACTCAGCAGGACTACTAGTATCAGTCTTGCAAGATTTTAGGATCAAGGCAAGGCCTATGTCTTATTAAGAAGTGCAACATTCTAACATTTATAGTTGGCGGCAACATTTCAGAATTATGTATCATGAACATTTTGACTCTTGATGGTGGAAACTGTCGTAACATAGAATTTTGTAAATTGGTCGAGGTGCCTAAGTGTATATGTACTCTCATGAATACTCCGTACAATTTTATTTAATGAAGTTTGTTATTTTTTCATTTTTCATTTGTCATTTGAATATCTCTTGGTATTAGTAATTGTAATAGTAGTAATAATAATAATGATAATAGATTTTCTTATCATTATCATCATTATTATTATTATTATTATTATTATTATTATTATTATTATTATTATTATTATTATTATTATTTTTAGTTTTCCATCATTGATCGTTGCATTATAGTGAAACTGGCATTGCATTTGCTTCAGTCGTTGCTTTAGAGGGAAAATGGAAATGCAACGCCTTTGATGGTCTAAGGTAACAGATGACAACCTAATGCAACGCTAAAATTCACTAGCTATGCAATCGTTGCAATAGGTCATAAATTCCGTTGCATTAGACCTATTGCAACCAACCCAATTGTAACAGACTAAATTCGTTGTATTAGGCCTAATGCAACGCATTTTGAGCCCTATTGCAACGAAAAAACGCGTTGCCAATGCCCTTGAATGTAGTAGTGTAATAAGTGATTAATTATCCCTTAATTAATCTAACACCAAGATCTTATGATGGTGTGTGTGAATTAAAGCTAAGAAAGCAACTAACACACAATTTTACTTACAATCTCCTTGAAGCTTGATTAGTAGATTTAACTACTAATGTCTTGAGCTGCCTTTAGTATGGATCCTCCTTCCCACACCTTCTTGATCTCTTGAACTATTCAAGTCTCTAAGAATAAGAGGCCTCTTCCAACTCTTCTTTTGTTGGTCTTATTAACAAACCCTTGGAAGAAACCCTTAAAACTAGACAAAATAATATAACTCTTATATGTTTGTGATCGAGAGATCATATATAAGGATACTTAATATGTACTTGCATGTAAGATTTGATTAACAAAATTTAATTTGATTGCCCTAGGCAATTTCAGTTTTTTCTGTAGAACAACATAAAGCTTTTCTCTTGTTTATGTTCTAATTTTGTGAGATAAGTGTGAGTGGAAATTTCTGATTTTGTGAGACGAGATAATGAACAAGACTTGGCAAGTCTTGGTCTCTCATAATCATATTTATGGAAGAGTTTTAGTGGCCAAGTTGCCCACTTACTCTAATATAAAATTGTGAGTGGGATTGGACTACAATTTCCACTAACACATACTAGATAAGATTAATAGTACTCTCTACTAATCACAAGTTACATCTAAGGTAATATCTAGTTATTATATCTAATCTCTCACTAATCACAATTATAACTAACTCTAATTATAAATAAAGTTTGACTTTATAATTATAAACAACGTGAATTGATTTATAATTTATGATCATATAACAAATAAATCAATTCACCTAAACTCGGGTTATAAACTCGTACAATTACATAATCTATTAGCTAACCCTTAGCCATCCTTATCGGTGTGCGAACACGTATCTAGTATATGTGTCGTATTTAGGAGTCGGTTCGAAGCCCTAATCTTATTCATGAGAGATAGGACAATGTGACTTTTTGCTCCCCTTCCTTTTATTTCTTTGTGTTGAGGTACTTGCGAGGAAACTCCAAGCAACCTCTGAGATGGCTCCCAATCATATTGGACTTCATTTTTCTAGAGGAGTGTTTTCAATCCGAACTTATTGGATACCACATTATTGTACTATAATTCTTGGAATTAAAACGAAGAAGAATGAAGGTTGTAAAAAAGGTAGGATGAAAATTTCAAAATATCATTGAAAGCCATCTTAATGAGAAAAAACTTGAACATTGCAATGACATTCTTGTACCTGTGAGCGCACCGGACCCGCAGCTCTTTTTTTTATGTTTTTGTTTAATGTTAAAGAGTGGAGTACGCTCGAGAACCACCACTTAGGGAAGGAGTACGGCGAAGCTTGGGGCCTCCGGACCGTTCCTATTGACTTTCAGG
>CAAKMY010039140.1:0-15223 GCA_901111285.1 Corrigiola litoralis
TCATTAAGGGCATTTTAGATCGAAAAACCGACCTCAGGGGTATTTAGGCTTTTTCGATAAAAACACAGGGGCATTTTGACTTTTTTACTATACCTCAGGGGTACTTTAGAGAAAATCCCAAGATACAAAGGTGTGAAAAAAATAGCCTCGCTTGAATGATCAGTGCGCCTTCGCCTCACGCATTGCGCGGCTGCAGGGAGCCTTAACATGTCGGTGCAGGTTACCCTTTTGACTAAGGGTAATGGTGGGAGTTCTATTAAGCATTCAAGGGACCATGATGACATTGTTAATTCGTTTTCTTCCTTTTATGGGAGTCTTTTAGTCGAAATTTTGAGGCTAGACATGTGGTAGGGTTGTCGGAGTGGTCTCCTGTCTATAATGCTGGTTGGGTAGACTTTTTTGATGAAGAGGAAATCCAGAGTGATACTTCTAAGATGGGTAATAAGTCATCTAGACCTGGAAGTTTCACTAGGGTTCTTTTTTATCAAGAGTGTCGAGATGTGGTGAAAGAGGATCTTGTAGAGGTGTTCTTTGAATTATGTGAGAATAGTATTGTGGGCAATATTAGAAATTCTAGTATTCTAACTCTTGTGACAAAAAAAGAGCAGAAGGGACTAATCACTAGTGTGTATAAGATCCTGGATAAGGTTTTCTATAATAGACTTGGTGATGTTCTTTCTAAGACAATTTTTGTAGCTTAGAGTGCTTTTATGGATGGTTGGCAGCTTTTGTTGCAAATGAGATTGTTGATGTTAGGAAAGTGGGTTGTAAGGGAGTGATTTGTATCTGGATTTGAGAAAGCCTACGATAGAGCGAGTTATGATTTCTTTGATAAGGTGATGGATATGAAAATTTTGGGTTAAGGTGGAGAAGATGGATTAAGGGGCGTTTGTCGTCTGCTTATTTTTCTGTTTTGGTGAAAGGTGGTTTGGTGATTAAGGGGTCCAAGACAAGGAGATCCGGTCTCTCCCGCCTTTTTCACTTTGGTTGTTGATCCTTGACGTTGGATTTTGGAGAAAGCGGAGGTAGGGGTTATTTGGATGGAAGTCGGATTGAAGGAGAAGGTGTTTCTGTTTCCCCTCTTCAATTTGGTGATGACACCTTTGTTTTTCTCCGATAGTCTTTCTAAGTTTTTTTTTTTGTTACTATCTTGCAAGTGTTTGAAGTGGTCTCGGGGCTTAACTTAGAGCCTTTGTCGTTCAATGCTTTTGCTACTATTGGAGTGTGTGTAACTGAGAACCTTCCTCTTATGTTGGAGTTCCGCTAGGAGGGAATCCTACTATTTTAGAAATCCAAGGAGTATTTTCTTTCGGGATCCTATGTGGTCAAGAGGTTTTCTTAGCATTCAGATGGGTGGAAGAAAGCTTATTTCTTTTGGGGCGTGTACACTCTCATTCAATCTTGTCTTTCGAGTATCCCTTTACTCTAAATCTCCCTTTTTGGGCGAGCCTGTTGTGAGGCTTATGAGATACTTTCTTTGGTCAGGTAATGGGTGGGTAAGGACGAGAGGGATCACTTTCTGGGTTGGAATCTGGCATGCCGTCCTAAAGATGAGGGAGTTTGGGTCTTGGTTATTTGGTGCCCAAGAATATGTCTTTAGTGGGTAAGTAGTTATGGCCGTTCCCCTTAGAAACTATTGCATCTAGTTAACTAAAGCAGGTATGATTTGTGGAGGAATGAATGGGATGCACTCCAACAGTCCAACTCTAACCATTGGGGTATCTTTGTTTCAAGTATCCTCTTATTCTTCCTCTGGGCAGTGGTAAACTTTGGTTGTGTTAACAAATTAGAGCTTTGGGAAAGCCTTGGGCATTGGAGCAATCCTTTTCTCAATCTTGTCCTTGTCTGTTTTATTTGTTTAGTGACGCTCCTATCTCCCAGTTCCTAAATAGTATGGTTGTTGGAAATTCTTGGAACTTTCAGAACAGGAGTCCACTTGAGTGGCAGATTGTTACCGAGATTGGATTCCATCTTTTTAATGATAATCATGACAGGTGAATATGGTTAGGAGATTCTTCAAGTTCCTTCACTTGCAATTCTTTGTACAACAATTTGCAAAAACTTCCACAAGCTCTTTTCTTTTCCCATATCCAATTACATTTGGAAATTAAAGGTTGCAAAGAAGGTTAAGGCCTTTGTGTGGACTGCTGCTTGGGAGAAGCTTAACACTGTTGATATACTCTAGGTGAGGCAACCATACAAATGTATTCCTCCACATGTTTCCGTTTGAGTGCATGCAAATTGGGGAGTCAGTAGATAATTCGTTCTAGCAATTTAGGCGGCTGCTTTCCTTTGGAATAAGCTCTACAGCATATTTGTTTATAATTGGGTTTCACCTTCAAATGTGGTGCAGCACTTGAACATTAGTTATGCTGATTTTGGAAGGTAATCAGTATGGACACCAACGGTTATGTCTATCATGTGTGTGTTATGGATGGAGAGGAATGATAACATGTTTCAGGCTTGAAGGGAGATAGTGGTGTAGCTAGCGTCCCTCTTGTATCACGCCTGGATAGTTTTTCCAGAGAATATTTTAGTGATTTGCAAGCTATTGTTTTTCCATCCATTGTTTTATTGAAGGACCCCCTGTACTCTCCGTTGTAACCTTTCATAGTTCTGATGAATATTTCTTTTATCTAAAAATGTCGTGTAAGACTTTACAATTTCTTTGCCTTCCTGGATAGTATTCTTGCTAAAAGGAATGCCCATCTGAAGATGCCTGGCAATGGAGAATGAGATGACTGCGTAAGCTGGCAGATATAAGATAAGGTTTTGCCGAAAGACAAATAGCTTCGTCTTAGACAGATACCCCCCCCCCCTCTCTGTCTGTCTCTCTTTCTTTTCTTTTTTTTAAAGCTTCGTATCTGATTGAAAAATGAAGGGTCTGGTACAGAGTCCATATCCATTTCCATGATTCCATGCCAATGTCATATGGAAACTGGTATCGCCCCAATATTGTGCAGTCAGTTAGAAAGATTTAAAATTTTAAACTTGTTCAGTTGTACTGGACCACTGGTAGGCTGGTAGCACAAAGGATGTTAACTGAAAGTCTGAAACAACTATGACATGTTGTTAGACTTCTTGTCTTGAAGGTAACACTACTGGTAGGCCTTCATGTGTGCAGCAAGACTGATGAATTATAGACTGAATACAAGTAGCAAATCAAGTCTTAAAAGAGGGAACAAAAAGAATCTACTGCTCAAACATACTTCTGTATACAACATGAAAACAGAAGACTTAGAAATTCAATATTGCTTTTCTTCGTGAGTTTCAGATCGTCTGATTTATGCATTATGTTGTTTTCTACAGTCAGGTTGGGAGCAGCTGCTACAGCATTTCTTCATAAGCTTCAAAAAGGAATGTCTCCTTTGGCTCCATTAAAGGGCCATGAAAAGAAAACCTATAAGCAGCTGCAGGAGGAGGCTGTAGAAAGTAAGAATCGAGATTTGGCAGTACTCAAGGCCAATGATGGCATCTGGCCAGGAGTAAGAACTCCAAGCCATGCTCTCTTTCTGTGGGCTAGTGGTTCTGAGCTGACAACTATCTTGGAAGCTGATCACATGCCAAACAAATTTATACCAAAACATCTAAGGTTTTTGTGCCCCCTCTTGTCTTCTAGTTGCTACCCCCCTCCCGAAATCATGTCCACCGTTTGATTCTTGCACCGAAGGCACCAACACTTAGTTGCAAATTATCTCAATAACTGTATTTCTGTAGTATCTCATTCTCACACCCTACTTTCCCGAAGAAAAAAAATTGAATCTCTGTGAAATGTGAGTGATGATGAATGCGCTCAACAACCAGATTTCTACCTCTCCATTTTTCTTTGTATCTTTCTGTGTGCTTGATGAATTCAAAAGATATGATCCTTCTCATTTCATTGTTATGATTATTTTTTGTTGGGGCAGGCAGCAGTTGGCTAAAGCCATCCCTGGTTTAAGGCCCTGGGAGGTTCTGAGTGTAGAGCAGGCAATGGACCAACTAACATATGGTGGAGAATGGTATCGGGAACCTCTTGGAACCTATACAACTGGTCCTCCATATATAAGGCACTGGAACAAAGATGTCATGGTATGCTCTGTGTTCTACATTCATTCGTTAGCCAAATAATGGATATCGTAACTTCTTAAGTACCTTATTTAGTAGCTTACTAAATATTCGTATACAACTGGGCAGGCATCTCATGCGTATATTGTTGCATGAGAGCTGTGGGATAAGAAAACCTTATATTTCTGAAGTTATAGGACTCCAGTTTCCATGTTACCTATTAATAAGTCCTTGTTGTGTGTCATTATGGTTCTTATTCCTGAACCAAAAAGCTGAACTTGTGGAGTGCGAAGTGATGGACCGCCTGATATATACTCCCTCCATTCAAGCCTACATTCCTATTGCGTTAATGCACATTTTTTAAGAAATTATTAAAAAAATAATAGAAGACGTTACTGGGATGTTAATCATGTGGTTTTTTTTATTGCAATGTTAGAGAAAAAAGAGGGTAATGGTAGGGTCATCATCCTACTCACTAGATTTTTATATTGCAAAGTAAGGTTAAAATAGTCATTTACATTGTAAAAAAATTACCAAAAAGGCTAACAGGAAAATTGGTCTTGAATTGCCCTAAAAAGAAAGTAGGGAGGTTGGTCTTGAATGGACAGAGTAATAGATTGTAAATTTGATCTCCAAAGGATGGGCCATCGTACTGGTCTTATGTTCATACTTTGGTTTAACAATATGTGCAGTGGATGTATTACGTATTATGATCTATGTCTTCTTGTGTGGTAGGAATAATTACCAATAAAAGCAGTAAAAATACATTTTTAGACAATGCTTAATCATAACCAAGTACAGCAAACTAAAAATCTGAAGACTTTGTGAACTGGTCAACATGACAAGTAATCAAGTCACCTGGACTACTAGAGCTGCTTAACATATTACCACCAACACTACTAGAGTTAGATTGGCTGAGAGCTATTTTCCTTACTGGGGTTAATCGTATGTGACTGAAAAGTCATCATCACAGCACTTCCGCATATAACCTGCAATGAACCTGCAAACCCAGATTTTGGGCAAACTCACTATTTAACCTACGTTCTTGTTTATTTATTTAACACTTAGTTGATGTGGATTCCTATAAAGAGCTTGTGTCCTCTTGTTGGCTTCCTTGTTGATGCTTGGTAAATCTCTATTTGAGCGAAAATGAGTAGAATGTCTTGTAGCTGACTTGACTTTGGATCTGATCACGCAGAGGAGTTTCAGGATATTCTTTAACCTCAGTACCCGAGTGTACAACAAACTGGAGCGAACAATTCCTGGTTTTGATAAAGTTATGGAGAAAGTCCAGGCAGATACTGCTGCATCAGAAGAGAAAAGAAAGCAGAAGAGGAAATCAGAGAAAGAAGCCGAGGAGAATGCATTATTTGATGGATCTCGGCATAATCGGTAACAGGTCTAGTTACATCCACTCATTCTCAGGTATATAGCGCACACGTTCTGTTTGCTTTATTGGGGAAGAGGGTGTTGGTTGTTTCGGCCTATGGTGTTGTGTCTGCTCAATTAGTTTCTAGGCATCTGTGTCATTTAGTTTCCTGATTATTGTGCAGGATATAAGAATCAGAACTTGCTGGTTACCGGCTGTAAGGAGTAGACATGATTTTGGCTGCAGAGAATGGTGTTCATTGTTTTTGTGTTCTTGTTGTGCAAAGACGGACGAGATTGATGTTTGTAGCCTGTAGGATAAGATCTATGGATAGAGATATCTGTATTATCAGAGTGCATCACTTCCTGTATATCATAGGTGACCATTACTGTCAAGTGTCAACTGTGTAATTTCGGCTATTCTCCAGACAGAACTTTCAGCATAATTTCAACTTCTTTAACTGTGCTGTGTCTTAATTTGATTTTCTTTTTTTGCAATTTTTCTTTGACTAGAATAAATATCTTAGTGTCTACTAGTACTACGTTGTACTACTAAACTCAAGGTGTCTTAATAGTTTCGTTTCATTGATATAAAATGCTTTTTAGTTTTTAGAGCCTCTGGTTCCTGTGAGAAACCTGTTTGCTTAACGAATACGTAGTATTTTGATTTCTCCATAACCTGGTTTAATTTATTTTTAAATTCCTGAAATCATAATGAGCAACCAAACGAACTCCATATGCTGCAGATTGTACTGTACAAATTTACTCCGTAGTGTCTTTACTTAGCATATAGAAATGCAACTTGATTTGTATGCATGAATTTGGCTGCTTGGATACCTGTAGAACATTTTGGGTTGTGTTAAAGCAAGGAAATTTGGGAGATTCCTGAATACTGACAAAGTAATTAACAGATAAATTGCACCGACCACTTTTTGAGAAACGTGTAAAACTTAGTCATTCGAAGTTCGCCACGTGCAAACGGTCAGGTATGGCACAACGAACCAAAGCAGACAACACCTTCAAACACGTGTCACTTAGATTTAATCTTTATCTCCACCCTTTACGTATATAAAGCAGATTGTTGCAACGTTTTCACACCGCACTTTAACATACGGAGTAGTTTTCCAAGTACTGGTATTATTACCAACTAGATTTGTTTAGGATTGTTTTGTAGGCGTAAGAAAATGGAAGATGGTGCAATTGAAAGTGAGACCATTGTTAGAGCTCCTCTAGTTATTCAAGTAAGAGAAAGAGAAGAGGTTGATGATGGGGAGGATAAAGAAAGGGAGAAGAGGCAGAAACTGGAGGAAGAACCCATCAGTAACAACACCACAAATAAGCAAGGAAGTGGTGGGGGGCTTTTAGATAACCTCATTTCAAAACTATCCTCTCCTAGAGCTCCTAAGCCTATTGATGTTGAGGCCTTTGAGCCTAACCACACTGCTGAGCATGATGTTGCGGGTGATGACGGTACTAATGGCGGTGGAGGAGTTATTAAGGACTTCATATCAAATTTCTTCAACAAAAATGAGGGTGAAGATGTCAAAGATGTTAATAGTGAAGAAAGAAGGGAAAACCATGAGGAAAGTGAGATAGAAAAGAAGGGTGTTGATAAAGAGAGTGAAGGAGGGAGTATTAGTAATGGTAGTATCCTCTCTAATCTTGTACCAGGTATATTTTGTAAATCACTTTGTTTTTGCCATGTCTTACCTATCTTTTGTTTGCTGTCTACAACTCTACAATTTGTTGTGTCTCAGTTTTGTTTCTTACTTTTGTAGTTTACACAATACACATGCTAGCATAATCCTAACAACGTTTATATCACGTTCTGTTCCAAATTATTGTCGAAGCTTTAAGATTAACAAATGGAATGGTTTGTGCGTTTGGCAGATGGTGTGGCTCCAGCATCTGATGAGGCGTCCATTCTCATACACTCGGTGGTTCATGACTAGTTCATTAGTGCGTAACTTGTTTTCTTTCCTCTTTTAATTTAACAGCCTGACACTTGTCCAATGTAGTTTTGTTTTGCTGACTGTGGACAGTAGACATTAGTTAAGATTGTTGGATTTTCAGGTGTTTTTGAATCCTTTTAAGAGAGAGCAGTGTTGTAAAACTGGTGCATTATGTAACTTCTTGATGCTTATTTTCAATGAAAATTTGGTTCCAAAGTATAAAGCACAAGAGTCATGTTAGCTTTTGCTATCCGAACCCCGCCATATAATGTAACCGTAGATTGGGATGCTTACATTTGTCAGTTTCTGCGTGAAAATTCTCTTTCGTTATCGAACTTATATGTCGTTATCCAGTTTTGCTACATTTGAGAGTATATAAAAATTTCCAACAGCGGTCCACAAATGTCGACTAGTTTAACTTAACAACTTGTTCAACATGCCTCAAATGATTGATCATAGAGACTATCTAATTTTAAAAGGCTTTCTAGAGGTTAACTCCCGTGGATATAAGCCAGCAGTAGTACTACTACTAGACACTTCATGGAGTTCGGCTATCGTTAGGACTTAGGCAAAGTTTAGAGGTAATGGCCCGATTAAGTAATTCCGCGTAGCTTTTTTTCTTTTTTAGGGAAAGAAACGTATATTCGAGAGGATTAAAGATGTTCAAGAATAAGAATTAAAAGAAAAACAAAGGACAAGTACAAGTACAGACCAACCATGGCAATACAAATGAAGGGCAAAAAATGAAAAAAAAAAAGCAAATTAGAAAGCGACTTCCATAAGATCCACATTATAAGCAACTTTAGCATGAAAAGCTCCAAGTAATTGTCTTTACAATCAAAAGTATATTGAGCAAGTTGATATGCAAGCTTCTCTTCTTCAGTACAAAGTTTAGAACGACTAGCTCAAAAGTAGTGATGAACTTGTAGATATCAACAACCATATTCTTCAAAATATGGTTATCAAGGGAGTCATGGTCCTCAAGCAAGTTCTTGATAGCTAACGCGCTAGTCGCTACCCTCAGACGAGTAAGCACGTATTACTATGATGAGGTCAGTTCATTATAGTGAACTAATGAGGTCAGTTAGAGAGAGAAAGTCGCAAAAATCCCCAAATTAATTCCTACCTTCCTATCTCCGATTAAGGGGCTCGTCGGCCACCTTCTTAGCTCCTCTAACTCTCTCGCCGACGAGCCCAGACCTATCCCATCAATCCACTTTATGCACTGATTGTATTCGTCTTCTCCTTTAACTCCGTCGTTGCCGTTGTCCGTCCACTCTTAGCTCAGTTAGATCGATTGGTGCCGTTAGTCGACATCACCCTTGATTGTTCACTTGCTGGCGAGCTTTCTTCCTTTCGAAGGATTCTACCATTCTCAGACTTGCACTAGTAGAAAAACCACTTTAGGTGTCGGTCAAAAACCACTTTAGGTGTCAGGCGTTCAACACATGTATTTTGGCCGGTCACCTATAGTACTATCTTAAGGTGTCAGTTGTATGACTGACACCTAATGGTTTACGGCATCAGTCGTTTAGTAAGGACTGACACCTATAACTATTTTAGGCATCAGTTCTTTGTCAATGACTGATGCCTATACTATCTTTAGGCGTTTGTTGTTTCCAAGGAACTGATGCCTATACTATTTTTAGGCGTTAGTCCTTTCCTTTTGACCGACACCTTTTGTATTTCCTTTTTTTAAAAAATAAAATAAATGAGCTGCAATCCTGCTGCACCTATATCTGTAGCTTCCTTTCAAGAACCTTTTATCAAACTCACCACTACATATACAAATGTACAACAATACATGTAACTTTACTTCCATAGCAATATACAACAATCCAACTACAACCAAATTTCACCAATGCAATTATCATACAAAATCAACCACCAATAAACTTCAAGTACAAGCACCGAAGGCCAATGTCAAGCGCAAGCGACGACATACGATTGTTATCCACGTAAATTAAATACACCCAACTAGAACTATTGTTCATAATAAAAAGTAACCCAAAGATCTCACACTTCATTCGTTCACTCGTCTGTTTGTGCGTCCGTAGCACATATGCAATGCAAGTCACTCCTAGTATATTTAGAAATATCTGGTACTTCAAACCTGTAAGTGAAAAAAGATGTATAGATTACTTATGAGAACATGAGTGCACAAAGAAAATTGACATAGAAGAGCTACAATAAACACCGAAAACCTCACCACTGCATATGCATATAAGACTGATAAGTGGATCAACTACTTGACCAGTTAAAATATAAGAAAGACTACAATATGGAAAGAAGCTGGACTAGACATTTGTTAGCAGAAAAGGAAGACAAGTTAAAGAGCCATTCCTTGAGCTAATTGAAATAACAGTCTGCATAGCATGAGATTGTACTAACTACCAAGAGTCTATAACTATTTTAGTAGTTAGTATCATAATACTATAAGCTAACTACCAACTTTGTGCAAGTTGCTTGAATTGAACTAGCAATGCTCATAGCTTCTTTAACAATTTGATATGTACTCAGCCAAAGTAAAAAGTGTAGTGTCAAAATTTGGTTCCCCTGAATTTCACTAGTCTATCCTTCCCAATAATTACAAGCAATCAATTTATCAACTACAATACCATCACAGACCCCATGTACAAGACCAACAACATGACCAGGAGCATCTGTTGTTTTGCCATAGAAGCCCAACGGCTGCCCGAATGATATAATGCTAATAGAAGAGAGATAAGAGTGAACCACTACAAAAAAAAGAAGACTTACTGGCACATATATCATTAAGAAGAAGTGGCTACTTGTTGCATGTACTCTTAAATGAAGCATGTAAGATATAAACAGCAACACCATACAATATAATCCCACTCAAAGCGTGTCTAAAAAGTTCCAACTATTTGCTAAGTTACCTTTATCTAGTAGAGGAGGCACATAAAGAAGTCTATGTGAATGAAGCATATATATCCACCATATATCAAAGTACAAAACAGGAAGAGCAAAGCTATATTCGACCTAAACGCTTGGTCGGTAGACTATAGTTCGCAATCACATAGGACTAGAGACAGCGTAGGTATATGCTGATACAAAGGATTAATTAATAGGAAAAAAATCATACCACTCCTTCCTTTGCTGCAGGTTCTTTATAGCTCCTGATATTGCATCTCAATGTATTGCTTTGCCACTGCCACCTTCTGCTTTATAGTATTAAAGGTGCTTCCTCGTTGACATGAGCTATTGAGCATTCCTCAAAGTTTCCTCTTATTAAAACTGCCCATAAAATTCACATAAAAACTATAAGCATGGGCCCTTAGCTAATTGCAAGATATAAAAGAACACACCCGATAGCTAAACTCTCAATCAAAAAAATTACACAAAATTGCATACAAGTCCATTATTGCATACATAGTCACATGATAATGTGACCCTTGAGCATGAAATTGAAGATAGTTGTAGCTAGAGACATTATTGCATTCAAGTTCAATATAGAGGACTATAACTAACAAGTCAACCAAAGCCGGAAAGAGCTTAAAAGTCGATATAGCTCGTAATATATCTATCTCTGAAGAAATATGTTAGCAGAATTTAAACAAAGAGCATACTAAGTAATATTATAAAAATCTAATGAACTAGAAACCCTAACCTTTCAATTGATCGATAAAACTACACTAGCTGTAGAAATGGATACTTACCCATTACTCTTATAGTTTAATCTCACAAAACCCCTAAAATAATTTGATCAAAGAAAGCCGAATAGAACCCAACACAATGTTGCTATTTGGGAACATTATGTAGATCTAAATCAGATGATTATATAACCCTAGATTTCACAATATTGAAATTAACCAACATCCTATGGAAACTACTCAACAGCAACAATCATATCCACAAAATCGCACCAAATCAAAACCCTAAATATACAAAATGCCTGCGAAAAAATGAAGAAAACATTGAGATTAAAAGAAATGAGAGGGAAAGGAGAGCTCAACAGTGAGGTATTCAAGAACGGCGGCGAGGTAAACAGGAGCACCAGCACCGGCCTTCAAGGAACGCGCAAACCCGCCTAGTAATCCTCGACATGGCCTTATTCTCTGCAACGGATCCCAACGTCTTCCTTCTTCCTACCATCGCTTCTACTACTTAACAGAGAGAGAGAGATTGTTTGTGGGTTTAGATATGGGAGACGGAAGGCGGAAGTGTGGGTTCGAGGAGGAGGAAGGATGAGGGAGGAGAAATGAGGTGTTTGTGTGTTGGATTGCTGGGCAGGGAGTTTATTATCAAGGATTTTTCTTTTTCTTTTTCTTTTTTTAAGATAATAGGCATCAGCTAGTGAGTGAATTGTTGCCTTTTCATTTTCTTTCTTTTATTTTTATTTCTTTAATACAATAGGCATCTGTTGTTACAATGAACTCACACCTATTCTTCATCTATTTTCTACTTATTTACGATATTGCCACCGCGTTTTTTAAGGCGTCTGTCCCTTGACTATGACTGATGCCTTTTCCTTTCGCCTATTCCCGGTTATGTACTAGTGTTGGATTTAGGAAACCACTGGGAGCGCATTGGCTCCGCTCCCGCTTTATCGGCGATCGACACTACTTTCCTTCGCCTCGACTTCGAGTCAGTTCTGGGAAATATCGTACGTTTATTAGCTTCATGTCACTTACTTTGCTGGCTATAGTTTAGAATGTCGCTTGGGTTGGTGTTTTGCTCTACTTGTTTTCACTAGGTAGCTGTTGTGGTTTGCTTTGTTTGTGTGGTATTTTGGAGGAGGCTAAACATGATCTAGTTGTTGCTTTAATCAAAGAACCCTTTAATCAGGATGTGTTAGGGACCTTAGAGAAATTAATGGTCGACCGGTCAAAAGGTGTAGATAAATTTGACCCTTTGGTGATCTCCTTAGTAAGAAGAAAGGTAAACGTATCTTGCAATTAGGGGAAGAGAATTTGTCTTCATGTCATAATCAGGAGCTTGGTTCTTCATCTGGAACCATGGCCTCCATGTTGGGAAGGAAGGTGGGGAGCCCAATGTGTGTGGAGGATACATAACAAAGGATTTGAAAAATGATTTCAAGTCACGCACTATAGGTGAAAAGCAAGTTAGTTGTAAGACTGAAAGTTGTCTCACATTTGATTCGGGTACCAAGAAGTTGAAAACTAATAGTCAATATGATAACACTGCAAGTGATTCTAGTTTCAGTGGAGTTGATAAATCGAAATCTATGATTGTTGACAAGATCCTTCTCGACCACGAGGATAACTCTTAGAAGTCCAGGAACTACCCATGTGATATGGATTGCTCTTATGGTAATCGATCCAAGGAGCGTGTCTTCCGGTTTGTTAACAAGAAAAAGACGAGCGACTCTCTCTCATACTTCCTGCTAGTATGTCCACATCGTTGAAACAACGAGAAAATGTTATGTTTTATAACTCTCGCTCTATGTCCATCTTGAAAGTTCGAGTGATGTTGTGAGTGATGATGTTGTGAGTGGTGTCGGATACAATTGTCACCAGGATATGCAAACATATGATGGTCTTGGAAAGACTTTGAGTGAGGAAGTTGGTGATTGTGTGAGCAATGCAGATTTTGGTAATGAAGTCAATCTAGTGAGAGATCATGGGGTTCGTGAAGATATTCTTATGCTACAAAAAAAAAGACAACAAGGAATCTGGTAATCCAAACTTAGTCGACAACAATGATTGTGGTGACACTGACTCTCTCACATCAGTTACTGGCTTTAACTCGCTCACTCAACCTCGTAGAAAATATAAGTGACGTGTTCGGCAATGTCGGTCATTCACTTTGTGCGAAGCATAAAGGAAGAAATTGTCCAACTATGTTGACAAGAAGTCACCATGAATGTTGGAAAGGAAGAGGTATAAATAAACTTGATAAGCTTTTGTTAAAGGTCTCTGGTTTACTTGAAGTGCAAGGCTAACCCGGATGTGTATGCTTATATTACTAACCTATCCCAGAAGCGACATCATTCAAATCCTCCTCCCAATGGTTATCGGGGTAGCAAGATCGGCATCGACATTGATCGTGATCTCTGGTGCTTGAAGATTATTCTCTTGCTATGGGACTTGGAAGAAATAAGTTGTTTCGTAGTTCTCTCTAGGTTGTTGGTCTCGTTGTTTTGTTAGATTTTTTCAAAAAAAATAAAAAACAATATAAGTCAGTTACACTAGGAGAGGAGGTTTCAAACTTGCCAACAAAGCCCATAATCTAAACCTCCTTGTTCCTGATGCCCCCACCCCCCTCCCCAACCACCACCAGCTTCGGGAGACCCTCCACGTTAGCAATCATGTTTATCTTAACAAAACCGTTTTGTGGGGGTCTCCAATATTATAAAATAGGAGTTTTTGGTTGAAATATCTATCATCAATCTGAAACACTTTCAAGTTAATAGCCAAGTCCACCATAAAGCGATTAAACAAAAAAAATGTTATTAAGCATGGGACGATCGAAGACAACTTTGATCTTGACACACCAAAAGATGCCAACAAGGCAACAAGTTGTAGAAATTAATATCTACACCCAAATCAAAGGTAAGAACAACTAAAAACCAACCAATCATGCCATTTAAAATTTATAAGAGCTCCAAACATCAAATTGCTTAATTTTATCAATAACACTAGCACGAAAAACAGACGCAATAAGACTGTCTCCTATAGATATGCAAATAATCCTTGATGGTAGTGGTGCGTCTGATACAAAGGTAGGAGAATTTGGAATAAAATGATCAAGGAAAGAAGTTGAGGGAAGAATTTCATGAGCATAACTCCAAGACAACTTTTTTGTTTTTCAAAGTACTTCATTTTCCACACAGAGTTATCATCTGATAAGCATAACTAATAGAGAATATTTCGATTGAATCAGCTCCCCAAATCAAGGAATCCTTAAAGTTAGCATCATTATCTATAATGATATAATTTACAAGAGAGATAATGGAAGTGGAGAGCAATTTGGACCAATGAGCTAATATAAAGGACAATCTCTAACTCAATGATGGAACCAAAGAGAGGCGTTTACTCATTACCAGTCCGAATAAGGTGACCTCAAGAATACCATGACCTTTAATGATTTCCCTTCAAAGAGAAGAAGGATAAGGAGATGTGATAGCATCTTAACTAAAATTTTCTTTTAAAGATACTTAGTTAGCCCTGATAATTTTCACGCAAACCTTGTCAACATCCTTAATGATTCACCAACCAAGTTTAGCCATGAAATAGAGACCCCAAAGATAGAGACTAATTCCTAAACGCTGACTCCCCATGTTTAGTAGGAGAACAATCCTTGTGTTAGTACGCCTCAAAAGATAATGAGAAACTTCAACCTTGTTTAATAAGAATCTCCTACAATCCGTCTCAAAGTAGTTAGTGACAAATTTAGGAAAAATATATAGAAGTACGTCGACATTGTATAAAAAGGGTAAAAGGCAATAACACTTTTAAGTAGAGTATTAGCAACTACCAGTCATGTTCAAAAATTTTGCGTACCATTATCTAATCCTATCCTCGGTCTTGGTGAGTAGGTCAATGTAGTCTTTTTTCCTTAACTTATAAGGAAGTATCAAAATATCCAGGCAATTCTCTAAGGTTGTTGAGTCAGGATTATGGCAATAAGATTCCAATATGCAAAATTAATATCTTCAGCCCATGGATATCTTGTTGGAGTATGTGTCCTCCGACAAGTGCGATTACGATAATAAATCTCATTAAGAATAAACCCGGGATTGATTTTATCATTAATCAGTTGATTAACGTATATCGATAACGATTGGCCTGCTAGGGTTTGACGTTATTGTCGTAAGACGGCGGTAATCAACTGATCCCTCTCGGTCACACCTAAAGGGTGATCCGACTCCG